>VCRD01003814.1:25304-35463 GCA_006783055.1 Trinorchestia longiramus
AAATGTCAACCCGAATCTCGAATATATTTCGCACTTCTCTTTGAGCATTAAGCAAAGAACTCGAGATGAAATATCATGCTATTCATCTCGCTTCAAGTATCAATTATTCAGATAAATCATGAAGAATTTTGAGCACGCGACACAATGTGAAATTAGACAACTTACTAAGTATCTTTTTTCTATTATCATGCAAGGTCTTGAAGTTGCGAACCAAATTTACTAATTTATATAATTGTAATTCATAGACCAGACTTAATTTAATCACTAAATTGCAGTTAATTTTTCATAATTATTTTCCATCTCATGCGTATGTAGTTCGCTTCAGTAAATATGCGTCGTGAATAACTATAAATCAAATCGTGTAAAACTCAGAAACTTTTCAGGTTTACCATTTAATCTGGTAAATAATGTTCTACGTTTTATTTTTTGATAATTTATTTTTGTCTCGACCAAAAAATGACGTCTCTGATATACCTGTATGATTGGCTTCACCAGCTTTGTGTATATAGTGTTCAACTTTTCTGATAATCTACTCAAAATAATTTTCAGAATAGGCTCGTTTTAATTTATGTAATACCAGTAGACCTTATCTTGTTGCATCCACTATTCCTTCCATGTGATCAATAATTTTACTTTACTCGTTTAGTTACAATTAATAGTACTGGCACTACAACATTATACGAGTACACCATTTTTGACTCCGATCATTAAGGGAATACCACTTTAGTTCCAGATAATTTTTTTTTACCGGTCAATTATTGTGGTATTGATTGTTGTAATGATTCATGTAAGCAAGTCTTGTTATCCCATCGATACTCATAAAGTTGTATTAGAAATCTGCAATTGCATTTTTCATGGTATTTTGTCAGCGTAAACGATTAAGAGAATATACACACCCAAGTTTTACTCCAGGGTGGAAGTCCAGAATACTGAGTCCACCAGGAACATTTTATTCTGAACTACTGCATGACAGCAGCCTCTTCCTCCTCCCTGTGGACAAAGCCTACTAAATAATCACCCTATTCCTCCCACTCGCTGCCACTTGATGCACCAGATTAGCTCATGTGCTTCCATAAACAAATTGCCATTTGTTTATTGATTAGCTGAGAGGGTGTAGATGGTGGACTTGATGACCAGATGTTTGGCCGACCACCGAGTCTCGAGGGGCCATCCAGTGTTGGTGTGGGACCGTCCCGTGCATATGCACGTTAGAAAGCATTGTTTTGCCTCTGGGGTGCCGCAAAGAGACTAAGAAAGCTACGTTGAAATGAAAAAGATTTCCATCAAGTCATTGGAAGATCCTGTTTTTAAAATCCACGGAAGCAATTACTGTTTTCTGACAAAGTCCCGCTAGTGTCTAACATAAATCGGAATTGTTCCAATGAATTTGAAAACCAGGTTCCTAAGTTATTGAAAGATTCTGTTTCTAAAATCCACGAAAGCAATTACCATCTTCTGATAAAGTGACCATAGTGTCTAGCATGAATCTAAATAGTTTCAAAGAACAACAAAAGAAGGAAGGATCCTCGGCAGTTTTGAATCAGTTCGTACTTGGCTGACAACCCTGATGCGTGATTGCGATCATCTGTCAAGTATCAATCTGCAGCCACCACATCTCCACACGTGTCAGCTTTCTGTCAAGCAGCTGGCAATGTGTCCTTGCAATTTCCTTATCATTGTTTTATCTTGATCCCTGCTCCGTGATGATCCATTGGGGTGTATTGAGAGCATATGTGCACATGTCTAATTTGCCACATGATGCCGCGCGTTAGAGAGCGAGGGCTCCTGAAAGAAATTTTATTAAACGTAGTTTGAATTACTGTTTACCATTTTGTCATTTCCATGGCTTTGCAGGAAAATGAAAAAGTGAAAAAGTGTTTTTGGTAGGAGTTTTTGTCTTCTAAATCCACACTTATGTAGAGTGTTGAGTTTAGAGTGAGCATGAGAACAATCGACGAGTTGAAATTATAGTACGTGTTGCTGCACGTTTTTAGGATAGAATAGACCATAACAACAGGACGAGCTGTTTGGTTTATTCTTGAGCTGCTACCCAAGTCCCATGCCGTCTAAAGTTAAGACATCAATCGTGTACAGATACCTTAATCCCCCACAGGTATTTGTCATGCACACGCAGCTCAATCACACACAGGCACCAGGAGTAAATGACAATAAGAGGAGTAGGAGTAACAGTCATACTTTCTATCAGTTTTTACGTAATAATTACCAAATTCACATAACACAATGAAATTACATGACTCTAGGTACATAATAGTTACATGATTTACGGTATACATGAATATAACTTTGGTATACATTATGACTCAGTGTATGTGATGATCATATTTTTGACGTATGGACTTGAATAGCAGACACGGAAGCCTCCCATTTCTTCGATTGTGAAATGCACAAGTCTCACAATAGTCAAATAGTTATAACTTGAGTAAATAAGTCTCCAGGTACTTTTTATTAAATCTAGTACTATTCGAAAACTAGTTTTTTTTAAATTCATATGAATTATAATTAGCCAAATATTCATCAAAATTTTGTGCTAATTGTACGAAGAGGACAGTTGTGATGAAGACCATGAAGATTGTATTCCACTAGTAGAAGCCACACTAAAATTTCCTATATTTTTGTTTTTTTTGTTCGTTCCGTAATGTTTCCGTGTGCTTATCAATACTTAAGCGCTATCATTTTCCATTTGCTTTTTAGGACATTTGTTACAAATCTTTGTCAATGCTTCTGTAAATGATTTCTACGGAGAATGAGTTTATTTTTTTATCCCTGTAATATTGAATTGTCTCTTCCTTACTGAATCCCACGAGCCAGATCTTATGGAGAAAAACAGTAAAGCGATGTTTTTAATTTAGGATTCGCGTTTCTTCTTACCCTGTTACCAGAAGATTTCATGGGTGGGACTCCGTTAGCTATCCCTCGGTTGTTTCAATTTCCAACTGTTAGCCGTTGTTGCAATATCCGTCTGTTCGTAGTTGTTGGAATTTCTAACTGTTAGCTGTTCTTGCAATTTCTCTCTGTTAGCAGCTGTAGTAATTTCCTTCTGTTAGCAGCTGTTGTAATTGCCAATGTTACTCGCCACTGAAATTTTCTCGATTCCTTAGAAAAGCACGCAAGAAACACTATCAAAAATAAACACTTGTCCAATTCAACATCCTCTACATCTCAAAGTAAACATCTGCCCCTCTTATTGCCTCTCTGTCCCTCTTCCTGCCCCTCGTTATCAGTGATGAGCCCCTCCCTTATCGCAGTATCAGGTGTCGGCAGGAGTGGCGCCACGCGTAGCATTTGTCATATCTTTGAAACCTCGTTGACTTGTTCGAGGTGGACGCGTGTCAGCAGCCCTTGCTAGTGTACAGGCCGCGGACTCACTATGGTAAAGTAGTTCCGTGGTACATATTGTTCGAGTCCGCTTTGATTTTTAATATCTTTGCTATTATTTCTGAACTTAAGATTTGCTTGCTGATTTTAAGTTGTTTTTCCAATGATAGAAAATGAATGTCAGTGGAAATGAATTAATTGAGCCAAGAAATTGTTTAAATACTAAGAAGTTAACTGCGTCTGAAAAAACTAAGAAACGGTTTCAATATTTCGAGTCTGACGCTGTTATGTCAATTTAGACTGACTGAAAATGGGGGGAAAAGTCTGTATTTAGATGCTTAAAATAATCAAATTTTATAAGAACCAAATTATTTTTTGACTGACTAAAATATTTCATAAATTATCCTTCTTTTTTGACTGAATTTTTGATATATTTGCTCTCAATTTTTGAAATAAACGTCTAAACTACAGGATAGTCTTTTAGTCATGTATCCTATAGTCCCAGTTAAGTCTTGTGAATAAAAATGGGAGAATAAAGTGGATCATTTCCTGTATCGTTCATGAACGATAGTGGTCTCCGTGGAGTTAATTTTCAAACATCTGAAGATAGAAATAAGCTCTAGCGTCGAATTTTATGGACCTCTTCGTTTCTTAAGAGCACTGCCATTAAGACCCTGTCCTTACATGGTGTTCCAAGAACTGTAGTGATTCTTTGAACGCTCGCCATTCAAGTATTTATTATTTTTGAATTAGATATAATAATCCTTAGTAATGACAAGCGTACTTTTTTAATCAATCCCTTTAACACGTTTCCTGCGATTGCCTAGCCGGTGCAAATCTTTACTTTGTACACATAATCACTAAAAGACTTGGAAAAAATCACAAAACCTAACCTAAGTGACCCACCAGTGGGTCCCATCGCAGGAAACGTGTTAAACTTGTCAAGTACAGACAACATTCAAGTACAGAAGTATATGAACAGTAGTCACTAAAAGAGTGCGGTTTTGTGGGACACTGTTAGCACTTGACAGCTAAGTTTGTTCTAGCCAGCCTGCTGTAGCCACTCAATCTTTCCCTCTGCCATCAGAGTTGTCTCGTGTGCGCAGATTAACACTCATAAGCTCTGTTACAATTAACTAGCCAGCAGCAGCCGTCCTCAGACGGTTTTACAATCTACTGAGCATCCCTCTAACACGGCGAGACAGGCAGGGATGTGTCAAGACTGCGGCTCAATCCCTTACCGACCACATGGTCTCCCGAAGAGAGAAATGCAACGCAAGCACACGCTGTTCGTTGGCTGATCACACTGCCGGCAGCGTCTAATAATTAATAAGCAGAGCCGTAATATGTGTGCAGAGTTCTATACCTAATGAGTGCAGTGCTGGCTTGATCAATGCTTTAAGCTCTGTTTTAACATGTTTGTTTCAAAGAGGATATCAGTGTCATTTTGGTTGTTGAAAGAATAAGACGTTTGTACGACAAAAGGATTTTGTTGGATGATGACTAAACATAGAAAAAATTATCTATTGAAACCGAGGTTTTGATTGAGATCTGATTTGATAAGACCAGTTTTGAATTTATGTACATTGATGAGTACTCATACTGTGGAGGATTGTATTCGTAATCAAAGATTGATCGATAAGTTCTCTAAAATCTTGCGTTGTGGAGATTGGACGATTAGAAAGAACACGACAAGTGTTTGGATTTCTTGACTACTGAAACGTTGTTTGGGATTAAGCTGAAACGATAACCTCTTAAAATTAGCTGTATATCTTCGTATCCATGGCTTTAATGATTATTTTATTGATGATAATCTTTATCTCAACTGTCTTCCCTACACCAGTTTCAAAAAATTGCTCTCGTGAAAGATATTTACTGCTATTGCATCTGGAAGGTATGAGTGAAATTCATCTATCAAAATGCCACATTTATTTCAACCTCAAACGATTTAAAATGAACTTCAACATTGCTTGTATTCCTAAATATTAGGTCCAAAAACCCAAAGAAAAGAATTGCCAGAGATCAAGATTACTTTTAGGTTTATTCTTTCAAACGTTAGTCGAAAACATTTCCCACGAGGTATATGCCATTGTATACCTGCTGCTATGGAGAACTTCAGTGAATAGTTTTATGGGGCTGGTGATGATTGAATTGTACTGAACTTCAAGATGTGATTGATTTATGCCAAATTCATTATTTATTGATTTATATCGGGATTATATTGGTCATTTTCTGTGCTGAGATATAAAGAGCTTGCTAGATGTGAGAACAGGTTTGGGTAATCTTCTAACAGCATATCTTATGGTTTTTTCACACTTTTACACACAGACCAAGCGTTTCACACTATGGAAACGCTGTTAAGGGACTATAAGAAATCAATTTTAGTGTCACAATGGCAAACTCTGCACATCAACAGCAGAATGGAGAAGGAAATAAATTGTCCAGTTACTGTTTAGGCGATCATTTTTTGGCAAAAAGAATTTAATTTTGTTTGTTATTTTGTTCGTATTTCAGTGTTTTTTGTCATCCTTTTATTATTTCTCATTCGTTGTATTTGTCTTCAAACGTTTTCCGGCTTCATTTCCTTTTTTTTCAGTTTTTTCTACAGTTTCTGCCAGTATTTTCACTCCAGAAAGTTGGCTAAAAATAATACATGTTGCAAAAATAACGCACCCATTCGTTCTCCTGGGCTTGCTTTAATGTAGACTTTTTGATTCTTCGTAATCACATTTTTTTCGTTCCAGTTCCTCTCCCTCCCATCCCCGTTCAAGTCAGACAAGGGCCAGGGCTGACGCTCCCCTTGTGCTTTCATCCCGCGAAGACCCCTCTTCACTCGCCCCCCACGTTCCCCTTCTAGCTTCCAAATCCTAAAATGGCTGTTGGGATTAGCTCCTTCGAACTCCATGTCGTGATACAGCAGGAACAAAACAATAATGCACAACCCGACACTTACTTTATTACTTCAATAATTCTCCGGTTTATTTAGTCCCCGCAGAAGATCTTCATGAACGTACCGAGTTACCCAAATCAGCTGATCGTTAGGGGGAGAGAAGAGCGCGTGCGTAGTGTGGGAGAGAGGGAGCAAAAGAGAGAGAGAGAGAAGGGTGATAGAGAGAGAAAGAGAGGAAAGGGGGTGAGAGGGGATGGTAGGTAAATTGAGATCAGGTGGAGGGGGTAACGGGTTTTTGAGTCCAAGCAACAGCAGCTTCTTCCACTTTCTTGACCTCTGGAGTTTGTGGAGGAGTTTGGCAACGTTAACCAAGAGTGAATGTGTGCCGCAATTATTAAATTATTTGTATATGATGCAGTTGTGCAAGTATTTGGATAGATGTGATAGCCAAAGTGAGGTTTGCCATCTCTATTAATCTATCAGCTTGAATCTAACGTCATTATTCAGATGATCCTCGTGTATCTGATCCATAAGTTTGCTTATCTAATTCTCTAAGCGAATGAATCTTTAGCGAGAGTGGAATGATCTGATGTTTGTAGGCTAAATATAAGCAAAACAAAGTTAATATAAAAAATATGGTTCATTTGCAAAATTTGCAAACCTTTAGACATTTCTACGAATTTTGTTTAAAAATTAAATCAATCTAGTTGGTGCTGGTCGTCAGGACAGTATCTTTTTAGTTTCTTACTCATAGAAAATAGCACTAGCATTCGCTGCAGCTACCTTACTTTTACATAACTCTTATATTTCAGCTTCTAAATTCGTATTTCTCAAATCTACTAAGACGTTTCTGACTCAAGTGCTTGCTTTTACGCCGGTGGTGCAGAAAAAACAGAAATTCACTTTCAGGTTTGCTTGATCGCAAAGCATTTTTCTCTACTAGCGAGAAATTTTGGGCTTCCGATCAACCAGCTTTCTCCTGCATAAAACGCAGTTCAAATTAGTTCCCATAAAAATTTAGAGCCAGCGTTGACTCCTCGATTTTCCCTTCCGTTAATAACGCGGATGATTGAGCAGGAAACTCAGACGAACTTGAACGTGTTTTTGGCCAAACTTTTCAAGCTTTCTCACGCTTATTTATTGAAGATGATGCAAGCTTTTCAAATTTGTCGTGTTCGCTTCTTCCTGTGACTCACTGTTGTACAGTGTGCAGCTACATAACTTCTTTTTTTCGAAAAGAATTGCATTTAAAAAAGGGAGCTATATTGTCGGACCTCGTGCTTCCTTCTCTGCTGATTGACTATGTTTCATTGACTTTGTTCACAAAGTTGGTGGTATCATAAGCTTCCTAGGTGAAGCGATAGCGTCGTAGTAGTTTTGATACATCTTTTGCGATTGCCTAACCGATGCAAACCTCTACTTTGTACACATAGTCTTAGGAATGCTCTGAAAAATTTACACCTAACCTGATCTAAGAAACGTACCGGTGGGCCTCTTCACAGCAAACATGTCGACAATTCCAAATCTTCGTGTTTCCATTCTGCTTCCAAGGAAATTTCGAAAATTGTCATTTTTAAGTACTGCCGATTTCGCGCTAACCAAGTATACTGCATTACAACGACTGAAAAACTCATTGGCTGTTGAAAATTTTTTGCTATCAAGGTGAAGAATGGGGCTAAAAAATGGAATGTAACCAAGCTGTAATAAAAGCAAAAAACAGTAAACAATAAAAATCTACTTGAAACAGTGTCCTATTCATGTTAGCTACTGAAATCAAATGGTGCCGTATGTACGTACATTTATGAAATACACAAAAAATTATTGGTGCTCGACTTGTACGACTTTTATTAACTTCAGATTAATGCAAAGTTACTTTGTCCCATGCTTTATGACTCCGTAAACTCTTTAACAGCTCTGATCCCTTCTTCAATTCCCATCTATGTAGATTCAACGTTGTGAAACTAATAGAAGAAATAAGAAATAAAAACCACATACATAGATGATGTAACTTTGTCTCATACTCATACACAGATGAAACTCAAAAAGGTATTTAACTCAAGTACGCAGATGCTATGCTTTCCTTTATTTTCACTATTTTGACTTTTTAGTCTTGTAATATTTTTTGTAGACGTAGTATGCTATTGTGTTTAGTTTACTTTTCCAGTTCAAGGTCTTATTTATTTAAAATCTTAAGCCTTTATTCAATACATTACTCCTGACGTTTCCCTTCAACCTCTGCAAGATAGTCACGTAATGTAATTTTTCTTACAGGATTTCAAAAACGAAGTCATCATTCATCTTACAAACTTCATTGTCGAAAACTATTGTCTTTTCTATAATAATAGTATCATGTTATCGTTTAGCTCCATGTTTTATTTTCATATCCAAATTAAACAACGAATTCATTCTATTCTCCAAGTCTGCTCTCGTTAATGTCTCATTAAATTTAGTTCAAATACCAATGTAAATACCATCACCACCCGTTATTCAAGAACTTGTTTCGTGCAATGCACATGCTCATTGTCATTTTAATTTTAAGCTACAGTTTCATCCACCTTTTTTATTTTGCCTTCCCCAGCTAAGTTCCCCCTCATCCCTAATCCGTCACCCACATTCTCTACAGTTCCTGACTTGAAGCTCTCCGTCCTATTCCAAGTCTAGCCTTCCTCCCCCAATTAGCTTAACCCTCCTCTCCAATCAATCCCCATACCTACCCCACCCTCCCCATCCTAACTCACTCCTCATCCCCTCCAGGGGCGAGCACTGCAGCAGGAGTTGGCGGTGGTGGATCACCCCCTGGCACGGCTCAGAGGGGCACCAACGCCGTGTATGCTGATGACGGAGGTGTGATGTGTGAAGCCGTTTCCTCGCCTAATTTGTCCTTCATTTTGGTGTCCAGCTCATTTTCTAACAGTTTCTCCTGTTCTGTCAGTTCACTTCCTCGACCGAGGCTTCTGCCTCTTCATAAGTGTTCTACCAATAAATGCCTAGCTCTTTTTCTTACAGTTTCTCCCGTTCTGCAGCTTCTATTGACCACCGTTTCTATCTTTCTCGTTTTCCTCTAGGTGTTCATCTATTTCCATTTCAGTTTCTTCTGTTCTGCATTCAGCTGTTTTGCTTTCTCTGCCGTTTCCGACCCTTCCTTTGGTCTTCTTCTAAACGTCCAACTCTTTTTCTTCCAGTTCATTTTATTTTGCATTCATCTAATTGGGTTCCTTTGCAGTTCCGCCTGTTCATAGGTCATTTCTATAGTTCTCAATCTTTTATTTTCAGTTTCTCCAGTTTTGCACTCTGCTGCTTTTGTTCCTCGACTGCCGTTTCCACCCCCAAAATTTGCATTTTTTTTGGTGTCAAACTCCTTTACTTCCACTTCCTCTTGTTCTGCTGCTTCACTTCCTCTGTTGTCCCAAATCCTCTTTCTCTCATTTTTAATTTTGTATTTTGAGCACCGTTCTACTTCCTCATTTGTCTTTTCTATTCTTTGCACTAGCGTCCAATGAGAAACATTCAAGTCCTTCTGTCTATTCAATTCAACTTTCACAGACGCAGATCCTCTTCTTTGTTTCTTCCATAGATCAGCATCGCTTCCTCCGTTTATTTTGTTTTCATTTCCCCCAAATATGTGTCTACTACTCCTCCTACTGTCTCTTCTACTTTTCACCCAAAAGTGATCAGCTTATTTTTACTCTCTTGTCGTGCATTTTCATTCTAAGCTCCAATTTCTTTTCTACGCGTTTTCTTCAGGGATCTCTTTCTTCCTCCCACTCGTGTCTACTGGATTTTTCTTTAATGAATCCAGTTCTTACTTTGCTTTCAGTTCTTCCGTCTGTCTTTCAGGTGTCCCTAATTTTTCATTTATGAACCATTCTGTCCTTCATAATATGTGTAGCTCTTCTTCTCCCTTTTAGCTTATTTGCCCATGATACTAAGAAG
>VCRD01003814.1:41526-54893 GCA_006783055.1 Trinorchestia longiramus
CTTGTCTCCCATACCTCTTCCATACCACTCTTCCATACCACTCTTCCATACCACTCTTCCATACCACTCTTCCATACCACTCTTCCATACCACTCTTCCATACCACTCTTCCATACCACTCTTCCATACCACTCTCCCATACCTCTTCCATACCACTCTTCCATACCATTCATCTACTACACCTATCATAAGTAGTTGTACAGTCACAACTAGACTCAGGTATCATAAATGCGTGGCGACTAGCCGGGATAAAGACGTACTTTCACACTGTCATAACGCGACAGATCAGCCATCAGTTCAAAGTCAGTCTCATCTAATTAATCACAAGATCAGTGACCGGGAAAATTCATCGATTAGACTCCCCATCCGTGCTAGATGGCGGTATCAAGACTCACTTCTGCTCCCAGCCATCACTGTGTGGAGGACGCGAGAATTCCACGAACGTCTTAGAGTTAGGACACTTTGACAAAAATTTGTACCTATTTAATGAAACTGTTCAGTTAACACATTCTGTTAAATATTCAAGTTAGAGACACCCTCAGTTTTTATCAATTCAGTTAACATTGTGAACCGAGTCGGTAACAAGTTAATTTTTTAGCTAAGCTTTCAGATTTTGCAAACGATACGAAGCACGAGACAAAGATATTCTGCACAAGCGATCGATTTTGATTCAACCTCTAACTTTTAGAACAAATTATTGTTAGACAACGAATACAACCTAACATTTTCATTCTCTACTGGGATTTCATGAATATTATTCACGAGTGAGTTCAACTCCACTAGTAATAAGAATCACCATAATAAAAATAACTTTTATTGCACGAGGGTAAAGAAAATGCTTTCTGTGACTTTCATTCAAGGTAAATGAACGAAAAACGCCAAAATTTTCAAATTTTGCTTTAGAATATTTTTCTAACTTCAGCAGCGTTGTAAGCTTCATTGGAACTAATAACTTTTTATTGGTCAACTTTTGACGACAGTTGTGTGCATCGTAAATCCCATCTAATCCTAAAGACAGGGTTGTATACGAGTATAATCCATTTGTAGAATTCAAGGGAACTTTGCCACTTGTTTATCTTTCGTGTCTATTTATGTGCACTTGTACTCATTTTTACCTATTTATATATATACATATATTTGCACCCATATGTCCCTTTTAGTCTATCTAGAATTTTCAGCATATATTTATAACTATTTGTATTCATGTATAACTTTGTTTAATTTGTGTTACTTTTGTAACTTTTCGCCTGTTTTCTGTAATTTACTTTCAGTTTGTGGGCTAAATCAATTTTAGAATTACGTGAAACCTTCTCACAGTAACGATATTTTCAACATATTACACAGTAATATTACACAACGGACCCTACAGAATACACCAGCGTGTTTTACAGAACAAAGATCACTGTTAATTCAGTAAATAGTTTAGTTGTAGTTGAAAAAATCTGGAATAACTACTGATGGACGCAGCAGTCGTGGTGTACGCAGAAGCCCTCGTCCCGCAGCTTCAAGAATTACCCTCCTAAAAACGCTCTAAAAAACGCCTCGATTACTAAGAGCATCCATTAATGGTTATAAACTTCCAGAAGACCAGTTTCACCAGATGGCCTCATTCCTTTCCAATTGCAATGCAAATAGGGAATTATACGTCATTCGAACCCTCACCCTGAGTAAGATTGTACCAGTTCCCCTCTTTTGTTTGTGATCAAGTCTATCGTATAATCCGTGTTTCTCTTGACCATATCGTCACACTGAAGGGATCAATATTTGCCAAAAATATCAATCCAAGAATCCATATTACGAATATTCATGGACATCGTAGGTCTGGGTCTTCATGAAAGATATTCTGAAGGTACTTCCGAGAGTAAGTTGTGATTACGATTGAGAGTCCTAAATTAGTTCACTCAAGTATTTCTAGGGATTCAGAAATTTCCCTGGGTTTTGAAATTGCCATTGGTTTTGAAGTAGCCCATTGTTTTGAAATTACTCCATTTTAAAACTGACCATTGTTTTGAAATTGCCGTTGGTTTTGAAATCGCCGCTGGTTTTGAAATTGTCCATGGTTTAGAAATTGCTGTTAGTTTTTAAATTGTCCTTGGTTTATACATTGCCGTTCATTTTCAAATTGCCGTTTCGTTTCCATATTGCCTTTGATTTCTAAATTAAAATATGGTTTTGAAATTGAAGGGCGGTTTTGGAAGGAAGGGACTACTGAAATTGGTACAACCCCGAGATATTGTGGAAGTCAGTTTCATATTCCCTTACACTCAACCAATAAACGAATACAAAACCGATGCATTATAAGAAAACTTTTTTCATCATGTTTTGGGTTGAGTATCATTTGTATTTATTTTAGTATGGTGTAGCAAGCTTGTTCTGGAGGTCACTTGAACACACCTCATGATCGAGTAAATTTGCATAATTGAGGTGTTTGCACCATAAAGCGGCTCCAAATATTTAAAATAAATAAATCTTCTTCATTAATATATGGTAGGTTTGGATTTCGCTTCATCATTTTTGTGGCTCTGTTGGTTTCATCTGTACTTTAAAGTTGTGACTTTAGTTCAATATAATGAACCCCTTCAGAGTTCAAACAATCGAAAAATGATATATTCATTGAGATTAGTTAAAGAAGGGACCGAAAATATAAACTTACATTTACAGCAGTGTAGTTTGACAGAAAATGTTGAACTATCATCGATCGTAATTTATTATTCCGCTAAAAAAACATATGGCTATATCTAACAACAAAAAGTTTGAAAACATGTTCATTTGTACATTAAAAATTGACAAGAATAATAATTGGAGGCATTTAAAAAAGTAGCGTTGGGAAAAGAAAATAATAAATCGAGTCCCTTCAAAATTACTGGGGTAGCCAAAAAGTAACGCTTGTGCCAGATGGCTCTCTATTAAGGAGTTCACTCATGTTGTGGATCAATTAACTGGTGAGACATGAAAAAAGTTCCAGAAACTGGAAACCTAAGCCAAACATGAGGGAGTCAATTATCAAGTATTTTTATCTTAGTAAAAACCAAGAAACATTTTCTGAAACTTCGGTAATGATGCTCTTTGATCTCCATTTTATTGAAAAGCACTTTTGGGGGAATCGTTTTATATCAAATGTAATTATATCATTATTTCCAAAATTAGAAACATTCTTCTTCTACTCAATGAAGTGTCATCGACATCAGATGAAGTACCATCAAGACCACGTAATGTGGCCACAATATTTGAAAAATACAGAGAGAACCAATGCAAGACTGAGGCGTAGCTCAAAATTTCCATACTGCAAATAGAATATCATCGACCACCAGCGACATTAAATAAAAAAAACCTTTGCCAACAAGGACTGAAAGACCAAACTGTACATCATTAATTGAAGGGTGGACAGCACTAGTGGACCCTTCATATAGTAAACTACTGGATCGTAATCGCCTCTGTCAGCGCTGTGTTAGCGACAGCACGGGAGTGGACTACTTGCATTTTTTCCCATGGAAAATATATTATATTTACCACGGGAAAAAATGCAAGTAGTCCACTAGTGCTGTCCACCCTTCAATTAACAGGGCAACAAGAACATACAAAGACTTAGAAACCTCCAATAATTTTTTGTTGTTCGTGTACTAAACGCAACGCTTAACGAATTTTTCCATTATTTTTGTTCTAGATGCTAAGTTAAGCTAATTTTTCATTGTTTTGTGCTATAGGCAAAGTTCCAATGATTTTTCGTTGATTTTGTACGAGAGGCAGAGTTTCACTAATTTTTCTTTGTTTTTGTACTAGAGGTAAAGTTTCACAAATTTTTTGTTGTTCTTGTACTAGATGCAAAATTTCGCCCACCCAGAAGTCACTGTTCTGGGAATTTAAAAATCCTTGATAAACACTGCCTCAAAAATGAAAAGATACCAAAGGTCAAACAAAAGAATTACGTGTTAAGAATATCACAGTCAAAACTACGAGGATGGGAGAAGACTGGTGATTTTTGCGTAAGTGGCTAGTCAGTGAACCGTATCTCTTTCCAGCCGCCATCTTTTTTGTAAAAGATTTTGGTGGCCAACAGAAGTAAAAAGGAGACCATCAGGCGATTACACGTCCAGTATGATGCTCACACCTGATGGATGAAGATAGTGTGATGGTGGTGCTCGGTGAGATGGATACTGGCTGCCGTGGTGGTCGGTGAGATGGATACTGGCTGCCGTGGTGGTCGGTGAGATGGATACTGGCTGCCGTGGTGGTCGGTGAGATGGATACTGGCTGCCGTGGTGGTCGGTGAGATGGCTATTGGCTGCCGTGGTGGTCGGTGAGATGGATATTGGCTGCCGTGGTGCTTGGTGAGATGGATATTGGCTGCTGTGGTGGTCGGTGAGATGGATTCTGGCTGTTGTGATGGTCGGTGTACGAATGGTCACCAATGTATTGAATAATAACACAGTTAAAGGCATGATGATCCTTGATTTGAATGATGACTCGAGTGGTGTTCGATAAAATATTGAGTGAAAGGTGCAGAAGTGACGAATCAGGATGGCTGCTGATGTGGTTGTTGGTCATGTAACGAAAGTGTAATTTTCATCGGATAGCTTGCTGGTGGTAACTTCCTTATTGTAATTAGTGTTATTGGGTAACTTTCTGGTGGTAACCAGTATTTCGAGAGTAACCAGAGTGGTTGTGTTGAGCTTAAATTTGCTATTGTAACTGATGATGAAAATTAACTCAATGTGACCTAGCAACTATTATTTTTGATACTGATGATTTTTGGGAGCCTGTGTTACTATGCTGCGAATGTGTACAGCAATATTATTCATGAATATAATTGTATGCAATTCTATTCATATTTTTCAATATTTAAAAATTTTATTCCATGTACACTTTTTTTAAAGACTGTTCAAAATCATTGATTTTGTCCGTTACATAATTCTATGAAGCTCTTGACTTTAAGAACCCTTCAAACATCGAAAATATTAAGGTGTACAAAAAATTTAAAATACTTTTATGCCTGAGGAAAGTTACTAGTAAATTATGAGCTTAGGAAATCTAATCACACTCAGGTATCTAGGATTAGTTTAACACACATTAATTAGTCCAGATCGATTAATTTAGCATAGATTGTTTTGCGCGGGCTAGTTTTTCACAAAGTTGTAAATGTATGTCAATAAATTACGTAGGTTAAGCAACTTCCGTTCTACGTGATTTTCTGATATTATTTTGCGGAATCAGATGATGACCTAATGGAAGACATGCATTAACCGCGCTGAGCAGCACTTAGAGACGAGAAGACGGATCGACGGTCGCACTTGAAATTCCATACATGGTCGCCCATAAGTCAGGCACACCATCAAAGTTATGGTGCGGTCTATGCGACTTAAATGAGTGAAGTAAAAGAAACTAGAGGGAGAAAGCCTAGGCCGCGTGTCCTCAATGAAAACGGGAGTCTCTCAAGCCAAACTTCAAACCTCGAAGCCGAGTTGTGATCCCAAAAGCGGAAATGGAAGGAAACGATCGCTGGAGTTGGACTCCGAGGGGAGTCCGTGAACGAGGGAAGTACTTTAAAGGGCAGCGAAAATCGAACGATAAATAGATTTGATATTGCAGAGACTAAAAAGGAATTGATTCCTAAGTCTAGCGATTCTGAATTTAATTTGCCTGAAGTATAATAAATGATGAAGACTGAGCCCAATATTTGAGTACTTTCCAAAAATTTGATAATGACAGCAATTAATTGAAATATTTATTAGCCTAAGTATGCGAACTTTAATGTCCCACATTCATATATTTTAATTCAAAACAAGGTTCAGTATATCCATGAGCTATATATCTAAATTTATTCGAGCCTTGTATTACCATCTGTTGAAACAACGATTCTCATTTATTCTCTTCCGTATAATTCTTTCACATCGCTTTAATATTGGAAAAAATAAACGAGGCTAGCTTTTCTCACTGAAGATAAAAATATCGATGCTTATACAAGCAACTTTCAAGAGAAATTACTAATTTTTTACACAAGTATGCCAAAAGCTTCATAAAAACATTGACCACATGTACCCTAATTTTTTCCTCGCTTGTTTCTAGGGATAATGTCGTGTGTGCGCAGGGAAAATCGACGGAAAAATATGCTTCTTGTTTGGCCCGTGTGTGCCACAACGACAGCGCTAGACACAGCGTCGGAGGGAGAGCCAGCGAGGCTTTTAAAGTCATTGCTTCCGTGTCAGGACTGTGTCACAAGTTGTGCGATATTAGCACGACTCCCAGCATGTGTGGCTCATGACAAAAAGTCCTCACACGCCCCTGTCTACCTCATGTCACCCACACGCTCTTGTTCATCTCATATCATCTCTAAAGACCGACGCGTGAAAAATGATCCAGCGCACGACTGTCATTCTTAGTGCACACTTTAGTTGATGGCCTTAACGAGTTTCTCCTTTTATTTCAAATGCTGGATTTCAGGCACAGTCAATAGTCAAAAAGGATTTGTATGCTAATTTGCTTAAGTTAATTTCACTTAATAATTAAAATGGGGTAGAAATTATGAGAAATTTTTTACCTCCCAGACTCTGCAGTTGCTGATGTGAACACTACGCTATATTTGACGCATGGCAAAGTTGTTAACATCTAATGCAAAATTAGAACTGAACGATGAACACGGAGGCAAAATAAAAAATTAATAAGACCATTTCTTCTTTTTATGCCAATTTGAGTAAAACATTTTTCGTGTACATTTGGGGGAAAGATCCAATGTTCAAGCACCTAAAGGCTATTGTTGTGTTCCTACATATTTCTTATTAAATTTTACGTGTTTTAAGTATGGATCATAGTTCAACAGCATCTTAATATTAAAATACTTCATAACCCGAACAAACAAATAAATAATATTTTCTCCGCGATGGCTAGGTTTCAAAAATTCATGGAGGTAATTTCAACATGAATAGAGATTCGAAATACATTTGAATGAAATAGGTGGCAATTCCACAACCTAATCGCAAATCGGAAAATGTTTAAACGAGAAAAAAAACGGCAGAGCGTTCATGATTTTTTATTCTTCGAGGACTTCGTACTTATTAATGGATAGGATTTTCATAAACCACCACTTATCATACTGTAGAATTCCTTCTGAATCGTTAAATAGGAATAAGTCAATTAATCCACTTATAATGATAAATCAGTCGAGAAATTGAAAGGAGTTGGATCTTAAAAAAGAAAGTAGAGTGCAAACGTTGGCCTCTTACTAAACTTGACTCGTCAAAGGGTAATTTACACCATTGTTTTTATTCTGAAATTAGAAAAAATGCCAAGATAAAACCACATTTCAGTGCCTAACGAAGATCACTTTGATAAATTGCTTGCGATGTCGAAAACCCTGATGGCTATAATTCTGCTAGGTATGTACTAGAATGAATGGCTACCGGACAAAAAGTGAATGAACGCTAAAGTGAATGGAGAATACACACAGGCCAATAATTCTCTAAAGCTGCTCTGGAGGGAGGGGGGAACTAGGTCTCCCAGTTAGTTATGCTCTTAAGAAGTCTGGGTGCAAGGAGAAGGAAAGGTAATATCTTGAACGGTACATGAATATACGGAATGAAACATGGGTGGTAGCCCAAGACTGAACCATATGGTTGGGTTCCTGTTGCCTCGTTCTGAAAATCAAAATCACCATGTTTTCTCACTAACAGTTCAGTGTCTTGATTTTTCTTTTGGGAATGCAATGAACAAATCAATCAAATTTTAAGTACAAATACCGAAAGAAAATGCCAAATCAAACAACATTTTTTAAGTAACTTTTTTTCCAGAACATTTGATGCGGTCGGGGCAAGAAGGTTGTAGGCGCCACCACCCGAAAAATTGAGTTATTTGCCTCACAAGAATTGATAACGCTTGCTTTATCTTTTTATGCTGTTTGCACACTGCTTTTCAGCGTAGTGCAGTTATTTTCATTTTTGAGCCCATTATTATACGTATTATGGCTTCCAGCAGCCGTGATACCGACTCTAGTGTTGGCTGTGAACAAACACTGCATTCAATTTCAGACTTTGACGTAATTAATGTACTGTAGTACCATATTTATTTCCTCTTATTTCAGCGCTTTGATCCGTACTTTTTTATTTTGTGTACTGTATTTCTTAATAATATTCTCAATATTATTATTTTTGTAATTATTATTAACACATTCACTGCGGTATGACCCACCGGTGGGTCACTCAGGTTAGGTTCTGTAATTTTTTCAAAGCTTTCTAGTGACTGTATGCACAAAGTATAGATATGCACCGGCTAAACAACCGTGATGAATGTGTTAAACTATTGCATCTGCGTGCATGATATGAAGGTTATGTTTACCGTCACCAAACGAGACTGTGACTCCACAGCTCCCTAATTTAGGTCTCAGTCGTATTGTGATACAATGGTAGTCGCAATTTTCGTGCAAATCTTCGTAATGAACTGATAGACTGACATTATTAAACTGAATATTCGCTCTATATAACACCTTTAATCAGTTAAAAAAACAATCGAAACCAACGACATCCATTGTCCAGAAAAAATTCTTTGAAACGTTAAAATTTCACGATGTCGGAAGTAACCATCGTGAAGTAGAATGATATTGCTAGATTAAATCTCAATGCGTGAATGAGCTGTTGTTTGGAGTTGTTCTGAATCTGTAAATCACCCTTCGCATGGGGATGTCCTAATTAAACTTCCACTACGCAAGCCAAGAAGCAACCAAATGAAGTTTGAGTTGTGCCTAATTCCACCCAACACACGCGTCTCATTTCTTGAAGTCTCTGGGAATTATCGACCCCCACATGGCGGAAGACGCCAAACCAAGATGCAGGCCGCTTTTCACGGCACATTCCATTTTATTCTGCCACAGATTATGAGTTATTTTGGCTGGCAGTAGCTATGGGGCTAAGTTCACGGTGATCTTGGTCGTTAAGTTCTCGTGTTATAAGGGTCATTTTATCGTTACTTGCTCAACGCTTTCGAGCATGGCTTTGTAAAGTGTTCACCCGCCCCTTTTTGAAGAGAAGGAATGAGAGAGGAAGAGAGGAGGGTGGGGAGAGTGCGAGTTAGAGAGAGGGAAACTTCAAATGACGAGGGGAGAATCAGTTCTGAATTGCATCCTGTGTATGTACTTTTTAAATGATCTTACATGTATTTCTTGTAAAATAACCATGCTCGAAAAAAATAACTAATGATTTCTTTAAAGCTGCGCACTATCAGTGATATGCGAATAAATGTCATCATGTAAACACTTGTTGAAAGTTATTCCCTCCAATTGAAGCCTTAAGAAATTGTGTTGCCTAAACTGATGAGAGTATCTCATGTACGTATATGTACTTTGCACAAGTTTGAGAGCAGGAAATTTAACTCTATCATGGAATATCATAGCATTAAATTCTAGATAAAGAACAGAAACAGACTCAAAAAGCGGTATTCAAACATAGCGGAAATTTTCCGTAAATATTAATCAAATGAACTCTTGTCCAGACAACACATCAAGACAAAAAATGTTATCCTAATTTTGATTTTCCAACGACTCCATTTGTGTGCTTTTATTGTAGGGAATTACTATGAAAAATATTCAAAGATATAATAGGGGACTATTATTAACCTATCTTCAACCGAGCAATGTTGTACAATGACGAACTCTGTCCAATATCGCAGTGTGAATTGCTTCTATGATGCAATAATTTGCAAGAATTCATAAATATAAATAGTTCTTCAATAAGATTTCATTGAAATTGACGCTCCACCATACATCAATTTCTTTAACTATAGAGAATTACATGATCATCGTTGTAGTTCTGCTGTAGCGGTTTAACAAATGTGTGTTTGTGAAAAAAAAGTGTTAAGTCATTCAACGTATGACTTTCTTTCGCTTAAATATTTGAAGAAAAAAAATAGTTACGCTGACTCCTTGAGAAATAGCTCATTAGATAAAATATTCATCAATAAACGTTGTATTTTAATTGGTGGGGCAATTTAATAACCATGACAATTATTCTCGGGTTGTGGAAGCTTAACACTTATTATCAGAATCAGAACAGCAAATCTGTAATTTTGGAAAAAATATCTCTTAAAACAAGTGTGAGATTCAAGGAAAGGAAGTTGAAGAAAATCGGTTAGTATTTTATCAGCATCAACAATATCTCTATCAAAAGTAGCAATATTAAGGCACTATACAGGAAAAGCATGCTTTAAAACTTACATTAAGCAGAAAAAATAATGCAAACATGACAAAGAAATTACCGTCGTATACAAAATTATATTAAAATCAATACTACAATGCAATGGAAATATTGTTTTTATGAGAAGAAAAGAGGCCGCATTTCATCTCAAGAAAGTTCTTTTTAATTGGACTAGACTTTTTACACATTACATCCATCTAACCCATAAATATTAATGGTAAAATATGGTTAATTAAAACACACATTAAAATCCTTCAAGCCACAGTTCCCTTACCTGTTAGTGCAAATGGAGATCTTTTCCTGTTATTAAATGGAGCTACAGTACCACATGTTACCCCTATTACTGTTCGGTTACGTTAGCGGAGCATGTGTTCCCATTCATTGAAAGTTAGTAATTAAATTTTGCATTAACAACAATTGACAATTCAATTCTGTATTGTAACCATTGGTTGATTAATTTGAAATTGGTTGCATTCATCTATTAAATTAGTTCACAATGCAACTCGTTCCCGTGTTGTATTAGTGTTATTTAAAATGTTACTTTTTCAATGGATTATTCTTTGGCCAAAAACTCTTCAAGCCCTAGAATTATTATTTTTAGAACGCTTGACTAGAAGAAAATCAAGAAATTTAATCATAATAGGGACAAAATTAAGTTTGCTTAACAACTCAAGTCAAAACAGTCATTTCTAAATTATTCTCCCGACACAGCCCCCTGTCACCCTCAGTTGCCTCTAGGTATCTCACTGATTTCAACCTCTGTTACCACTAATAGAAGAACTAAATTCTAAGCTTTCGACTCACCTAGATAGTATTTTGGAGACACAGCCGTGTGACACCCTCAGTTGCCTCGAGATATCGCATGGCCTAACTCCGTTGTGTGCAAGCTCCACAATCCTCTGTCTCACCATGTCAGGCAGCGGTCGGCCGTTCACGAACACGCCTCCCAACTGGTTCACTCCTCCGTGACCTGTAAGCGAGCGGCCAGTGGGTCTTACTCACGTAGCTCAAAAAAAAAATTACCTGGTGAAGTTAAACACATGAGCTAGTGTAGTAATGGTCTCAAGTTGGCCACAATTGTGGTCGTGGCGGAAAAGTTCTACTCGCGTATTTCAAAAAAATTCTAGTTAGTAAAGTTACAGATTTGAGTTCAGCGAATGTAGTTATTTTTTGATGCTAGTTCCAATTGCGACCCAAAGAATCATACGAAACCAAGCGCCATACATAGCGAAAACGAGTTATGTATACCACAGTCATCCCGAAACCTTCCTGTCTGGAGAATGTGTCGTAGATACATAGATAGTCGCAAGATGGTCAAAAATAAATATATTATTAATTGATTAGATGCACGTGTTTCAAAGTTATTACGTTTTGAAGCTGTTTCCCAACGCTTATAAAAAACGCTTTTTTGCTATCGTATGCCTATAGGAACCTCAATTGTAGTAGTGCACTTCAAAAGAGTATGAAAAGCTTTTGGCTTCGGTTAAGTATTTTTTCGAAATGTATGAGCAAGATTAGGGATTATTATTATTATTATATTCCTAGTTTAACCACTGCGAGACTTTAAGGTAGATTTCAGGTGTTTTCAGAGAGCCAAACAATCCTAAACATACGAATCCGAAATGCACACCGACACAAGCACCACACTGAAATATTACGCTTTTTCAACAGGATTTACATTTTCGTACACACTGAATTTTCCGTAGCTCGTGGAAGACCCTAATAAGGTCATAGTAACTTAATACATGTCCATCACTACATAAGCCTGCGGTTGTGCTCGAAGTTCGTAGAACTCACTTTAGGAACTAAACTGTAAGCCGAAGAAAAGGTATAATTTTCGACTAAATAATTGATTTTCACAACACACTTGTGTTCAAAACATTAATGTTTTTGAATCATAATTGGAAAAGAAATAAAGGTAGTTAGGTTCGCATAGTTTCAATAGGAAAGTTTTGTAATACTTCCCACTAATAGCGCTCACTATACACAATGAAATACACGAGGAACTTGCATCTCACATGTTTGTAGACCACAAGTATGCTTAGAAGAATCTTTGCACACCAATGAATAGGTCACTTTTAATTGTAACTACTTGAATACATTAGTGTCTTCACACAATTTCATTCGAACGCTTATCAAAATGACGTACACATGGAAATGCATAAAACGGCTGATCGAAGGAACATGAAATCTCAATTGCTGCATATGAACATCAACGCACACAGAGCAATCCATATCATACGCGTATTCATGACCATAGCTACTTTAAATTTATTACGCATTTTCATTAGTTGTTTAAGTCCGGCTTTGATTTGCGTACTGAATATAACAGGCAAAGATAATTTAAGGAACATGATATCAATTTCAACTTTAATGTTATAATGGACTAGTATTTATTGTAGCATATTCACATTGAGAACGAACAACCGTCTGCTAGTCTCTAAAATTTCTTCATAAGTTTCTTATATTGAATATGAATCTAATATGAACGTTTGCTACTGGTAAGTAACTCAGTAAAAAATATCAATTTGTTCATTCAATGTAGCGAGGGCTAGTCAAGAATAATATTTCTTAGTGTGTTAGGAGTCAAACACTTAGAAAAATTGCAGCAATAGGACGAATTATTTTTTTCAAGGTTTACTTCTGCATCTTCACGAAAAAAATCCGTAGTTTTCACGTGTTTCTTGCTGCATGCGTTACGGTTATTCTTGCTGAACTAAAAAATAATAATTCACTAAAATATGAACTTTAAATAATTTAAAATTAAATTTTAGCACTACTGAAAACTGAAAACTATTAACAAAAATAGAAAAAAAAATAAATGCAAAGAAATATTCATAGAGTTAAAAATTTGAAGTGACTAATAAAACAGATTGAATGCGAAAATCTCATGTGAGAGTGCTGTGAGTGCGGGCAAACATATTTGAAGGGAGACTGAAGCGAGTTGAGGATGGAACACCTGAAACAGGGGGAGAGAACCGGAGGGACAGCGGAATTGAAGGGAGAAGGGAACTGGAGGGACCGGAGAACCGAGGGGACGGAAAAACCTGAGGGACAGGAGAACCGAAGGGACAGGAGAACCGAAAGGACAGGAGAACCGAAGGGACAGAAGAACCGAAGGGACAGAAGAACCGAAGGGACAGGAGAACCTGAGGGAGAAGTGAACTGGAGGAACAGAAGAACCTGAGGGAC
>VCRD01003815.1:0-19038 GCA_006783055.1 Trinorchestia longiramus
TTCCTCTAGTTGGTTCGTTGACATGCTGCTGCAAGGAATTGGTATTCATCAGATCAATAAGTTTTGAGCCTGGTGCTTGACTTTGACGAGTAGTCCAGTTTATGTGGGGCAGGTTGAAATCTCCCATGATTAGTGTTTCGTGAGGAGTACTAAGAATAATATCTAGGCAATAATAGAATTCATCATCTTCAATTGCCGTGCAGGTTGGGTTCCTATACACGAGCACAATTTTGATAGTTTGTCCTGGATGCGGTTGCATGTTGAGATGTAGTATTTCCGATTTTTCGATTTTTCTTTTTCAGACCTCACACCACTCCTGCTACACAGACCACACAGCACTGAGTGCAGTGGCCTCATACGACAAATTGTTCAACAAGGTAGCAACAGTTCACAAGCCCTAGAGTTTCTGACAAATAAGTTCACAAGACTCACTGCTGCAGTAGAGGAAGCAGTGCAGTGGTCATGCAGTAGGTGCCCAGCGTGTTAGTGACGAAATTCTTCTCCAGCTTGTCTGGTGTGAGTTCCCTTGTGTTCAACATGCAGCCGGCATTGTTGACCTGCACACCAGATGACTTGTGAGTTACAGCCTTCAGATAATGAAGCCAGCAATTACTGGTGTCAAGTACGACCATCTGCAGCATTGAGATTATCTTTTTCTCTGTAAGCACAGAATACAAGCACCTTTACAGGGTACTGAACTTGAGTCAAGGCTACCATTATACCTCACAGCCTCAAGTTTATCCTCTGTCAGCAGTCCCTCAACTTCAAATGAATCCCACGCATCTGAATTTGCATCTGACCACTAAAAATTAAGAGACAACTGAGAAGAAAAACTAAACGATTTGCGGTACTAAAACTTACACCGCAAAGAGAAGTACTTTCCTTTATTACACGAAACTACTTTAATCAATTACACTATAGGTAATTTCCATGAGTGGATCTTATAAACATTCGTATGTCTGCTACCATCCTCACTAGAGAGGAAGACTTGGAGTTGCGGCTTGCTGATTCAGGGCAGCATACACGTAGTCCATGTCAACCTGACATCTTGTTGCTGCTGCTCACAATACAAGGCATGTAGAGAAACTTGGCACGCCTGTCGTCTGCCAAGCTACGCTGCTGACAGCAACAAGGTAATTGTGCTGATCCAACTCACCAGAACGTCCAGTCGTCCAGGCTCCTCTTTGAACTTCTCTGCAAACCTGAAGATGG
Source organism: Trinorchestia longiramus (assembly GCA_006783055.1). NCBI lineage: Eukaryota > Metazoa > Arthropoda > Malacostraca > Amphipoda > Talitridae > Trinorchestia > Trinorchestia longiramus. The sequence continues at coordinate 1,213 of VCRD01003815.1, forward strand.
CAGCTGTGTCGCTCAGGTCCAGCTGGTGCACCTCCACCTGCTGCAAGGCGGATTACACACGATCATAATTTCAAAAATTTGAAATGACTGGTTCTCGTATTCACTATATTTCCCTCGGGTCAACATTTGTACGATTTAAAAAAAGAGGGAAAAAGAGAAAGAGGAAAAGAGTGTGCTGCACAGAAAATATCCACCAACTCAAGGCTCAAGTCAAGGGCTTTCAGAAAATATAGCTTTGCCTTTTAATTATTAAGCTCACAGATGTAGACTGCGATGAGAGTGCATGAAGTCTTACTTCAGGAAAAAAGGAAACTTTCATTTCCGGTCGATATATACAATCTTATTTTTGGTTCATGTAAAATCAATAGACCTACTTGCATCATGAATATCAGTAGCTGCATTTCAGCACTGCATTTAGTACTTCTTGCATTAGCCAGTTGATGACCAGTAACACAATTTGCAGTGCCAGCACTAGCACAATGGCACAATTGAAACTTGCATCAGCAATGGCACTTGCACTATCATCAATATTACTGGCAGTATCAATACTAGTACTAGTAGTATCAACAATGGTAATGAAGTATAGCTTGCCCCCACTCACCTGGTTGCCAGTCTGCTGCACAATATCCTCCTTGGTAGCGCGTGCAGCATCAGCGTTGCGACACACGAGGTGCACAGCTCCACCTCTGGCAGCAACCGCAGCCGCCATGCAGCGCCCGATGCCGCTGTTGCTGCCTGCAGGGTCAGTAATATTTAGTTCAGCATATCTGGCACAAAATAACTTTATGTCACAGTAGTGTCTATATATAAAATTTTCAAAAAAATCATGTATTCTGTCTGTATTATAGTATGGGTAATCTTAAATAGTTGCATTACCCATGACAAAATAGTTAAATATCAAACAGGGTTAAGTAAGAACAGTTACTTACGGCATGGGACTTCGGTATTGAACCAAGAATGGGCCAAACGGCTCGTTCCTATTGCCTTATTCTATTCTATTCTTAAATGTTCAGACTGGTAGGATGAACAAACTCTTATCTAGGCATTTTTCAATCAATTTTAAATTAAAGTTTAGGTATTCAAGTCATGTTGAGCATGTAAACTACTAAATATAAGGGCAGGCTCTTTATTTGAGTTATTTTTCTTTATTCCCCCAAGGCTCAGAGAATATTACACTCATACTTTTTGCAGCCATTTTTCTGGCAAAAAATTAATTCAATACTTATCAATAGGAGCAAATAACCCAATTCTATTTTTGGCCAAAAGATATGTAATATCATCTCAAAACAAGGTTAGACTCTCCTCTATGAAATGGGTTCAAAGAAAGACAGTCTCATCATAAGACTACAAATTACTAATTCAATTAGGAAATAAGTTTTTTGTGAAGCAATATTCAGTGATACCAAGCTCATACACCTACAGCTCAATAATTTCAAGCCATCTCTACATATAATGCAAACACAATTAATTTTGTTGTGAAAGAGAAATATTTTACAAAATATTAGATGATGTTAAAGACCTTACATTGCATTCAAGTGAAACATGACAGTCTTTAAAAAATTACATTTTTAAACTGTCTTTTTATAAACATGTTTTAGTACTTTTTTAATATGAAATACACAACAAATTTTTATTATTTTAAACATAAAATATATTCATTATTTGAGTTCCATAGATGAAATTCTCTAGGAATTAGATACAGAACAAAGACTACTAGTCCTTGATAAAGAACTATTTTAAGGAATTGATTATTCAAAGATAAAAATGTTCATTACTGAATCATCATCATTAAAAAATCAAAATGATTTGTCTATCCAATGCTTATGTATGAAAATCTCAATAGTTTTCTTTTTAGTTACTATGATTATTACCTAAGACAAGAAATAGAGTAATCACCATCACAATGATAAAAACGTTTTTACCAGAGGCTGCTGGAGAGACCCACATGCTGCTCACAAAAAGAATAATGTGTAAGAAAAGAGAAAAGAAAGTCATGAGTCACTAAAAATTAATCCTGAGAGAGACATTCACAATGCCTCTCACTTCCATCAATGAGAGTAGAACTAATTTGTACACTCAGAGACCTAAGCCCATATCATTGCTTTCCTCATATGCTCTACAATATTTTGTACAGAAAAAATATTCATGAAAGAATACTCACAAGAAATTCTTAAAATAAATAATTGCTAATGAAATTCACTTAAACAATATGTGGAGTTCTAAAGATCACCTGTGATAATGTAGTGGCGGCCACTGCAATCCACCTCCAGGTCTGAGGAGTTGAAGTGCTGGCTTGCCTTCTCATAACCACTTCTGAAGAGTTTTGTCATACATCAGAATTGCATTAATTTAGAGTTTTAGCAAACCAGAGATTTCATTTCATAAAAGTACATATTGGTATTCATTGAATTTATTCAATACTGTAAAAATTAGGCTGAAGCCTCATAGTTGATGTCAATAAATGGAGCAGATGTATGTATCAAACTCATGTATGATACATGAGTTTAATGAAAAAATATAACCAGTAAAAAATGGTGCAAAAGAGATTTAATACTTTTTATAAATTGTTACTTAGAGTAAGGAAATGAGTTTGTTGCATATTTATTATCAAAAATTAATATCAAGGATTAATTTTAAGAGAAAAGAAAGCTTTAGTTTCAAGTTTTGTGGCTGATGATCTAAATAAGACAGAACACAATGGATGTGTGATATATTTAGACCAGAGACACACCAGCATAAAGCTTTAATGAATAATTATTAGTTGATAAATAAATAACCATTATAGGGACATCATGGGCTTTGAACTATATTCAAAAAATAATTAGTTTAGAATGAAAATTGCCATAAGAGCACTTTATTGATGTTTGCCAACTCCCTAACTGCATTGTTTAATGAAAGAATTTCAATCTCACATTGGCATGGAAACCATTTATTACAAGGAGCAAATACTAACCATCAATTTATGATAATCTGAAGCCCCACAAATTTCCAACCAGATCACAAAATTTAGCCAACAAAGCTCTTGCTTTCTTTGTTCTTATTGTCAATCATGTGAGGGTCTCTCTTTCTCAAATCAAATTCATTACAAACATCAATGCAGATGAAATAGATAGACAAAAATAGATAATTTTACTATTAAAATAAATTTTCAGCTAACCAAAATACTATCATGAAAATTAGCCCACACCATAAAGAACAACAAAAATTATGAGAATATTGGCAATTTTTTAGTCTAAAGACTAAATATATTTTGTTCCTACTACAGAATAGTTCAACCCATAATACATCATAAGTATTTTGTATGTAATCAAATTGATTTATGACTTTATAATAGAAAATGAATAAAAATGATGAATCAGTTACCTTGTATATTCCCTCATTCCTTTGAGGAACCAAACACTGTTGCGATAAAATGACATTGGAAATATTTAAATTGAAGAAGCTGCCTTGGAAGTTTTTTTTTAAACAATTTTATAAAAAGCCCTGAAAAAAGTCAAAGTAAAATGAAAAAATTGTTGATCTGCACACAGGGTATTTGATATATGATGACTTATATTATAATCCATGACTGTAGAGTCCAGGATGCATGATGCAGCTTCCTAAAATGACTACACTCACTCTGACATGGTTACTCAGGAGTATTTAATACTTGAAGTTCAAAAATAAAGAGTGCAGTGAAGGCTCAATCTATAATACACACTTGTTTCTTTAATACTCAAATATGGGTTAGAAAAAAGAATATACAATTTGATGACTGGATCAAAAGTACAATATATTCTAGTGGAGCAAGCCAGGAAAAAATATGAGAGCATTATTTACTCATGAACTAATTCTCAATCTACTAAAATGACAAAATGTAAAACTTCATATAAATTTACTTTACATGAATAAATATACAGAGATTCTAAAATACTTGAATTCATAACATTCACTACATGACTTCACTTTAGGGCTAGCTGTAGCTGGGATCTTTGTTACAGCCTAATTCCTTCTAAAACACATATACAATAGGGTACCATCTCAGAGTTTTATAGCTGTGTGCCAGGGTTGGATTATCTAAAATAATTCAAAGGTCACTTTTAGTCATTCCATGCAAACAAACCAGCCAAATGATGGCATTACTAAAAGAGCCAGTTTATAAATGGATCCGCATTCTTGGCAGGAAGTCACACCCTTATCCAGGTACTCACAGTTCAAAGTCAGTCTTTTATTCCATGTATGTACTAGGATATTCTTCAATGTATCCACAATCACAGCAATCAGATTACATTTTACATCTAGCTCTACAAGATAGCTCAAACTAGAGTCCTCTTCAACACACGTAGCATTTCATTAGTTCTCTCCATACTGCTCAAGAATCACACCCATATAGCTTTTGCTTGTGCTCACATTCACTACATTCTAAGACCAGACATTCAGTTGTTTTACTCTACTCCTCTGTTACACTGCATACACAACCTGTCATTTCTCATTGTCAATGAGTTGTCTCATGTTACTTCATGCTTCAACATGATTCATGTTGACAAAAACCCTGGACAAACTAAAAGATGCAACATTACTGTACTACTTACATGCACTCATTAAAAAACAAGGTTTCAAAGTACAAAATGGCATAAGTAAAATCTGTTTAGCTTATTTTTGAGTAGCTGCTAAAGTCCTATACAATGTTAAATCCTTTGAAACAGCTACTGCAACCATTATTATATATATTTGAATATTTTTTGTTCTTATTTATGAAATATTTTTCTTAATCTTTCCCTTTTATCATCATATTTATAAAAGGTGAGCAGCTTCTTTAGTCCCTAGCAGCTCACACTATACATTAAACATATATTAGATATTCAAGTCTTAACGCTTGTATCTTAGGATTACTGAAGATGCCCCATCAACTCTTCGCTGCAACTTGAAGTACAGGGTTGTATGGGCTCATTGATAAACTTGATACTGGCCTAAACTTCTTCCGGGCATCTTGAGCCCCAGCAAACCAGGCGTGTATCTCTTCAAACAATGATGAAGCGGAAACACACCAAGGAGGCTACGGGATTTGAACCTAGGTCCCCTGCATGACAGGGAGGAATGCTAACTCTGGTAACGTTGAGCTACCACACCACAACAGAGCCCGATACTAAGTGCTAACTCATTCATATCTCTCTCTGATATTGCTTCTTTTTAATTCATAATCTTAGCGTATTACTATTGCATTGCAAGAGAATTTTTATAAGCATGTAACTATAGTATAGTGATCGCTCTTTTCAGTTTTGACCCTCAGAAACCCTTATCTCCAAGATATCTCTTATCTTATCTTTGCCTTTATGTCTTACTGAATGTGAGCGTTGTAGGGAGTAAAAGACTGTCGAGGAATATAAAAGGAAAAAAACCAATTAAATTTAGAATGAGCTTAATAATTTGTATTTCAGTTTTTAAATACTTTAAAAGTTTATTCTTTCACTCAAGTCCACGTCTTGACGTCCAGTTAACATTACACATTGCCGGTAAAACGCTGAAATCCGCAGAACTAAGGAATATATGTACCTAGTTTGTATATTGAGTGAAGATGGATGTGCGATAGCAAAAGGTGAGAAAGTGGTGAACTATGCAGTAGTGGACACTAAGCGGTGTGACTAAATATAGAGTAAACAAGTATGAATGTGTTAAAGAAATGGAGAAAAATGTTGTTGTACTAAGTTTAATGTATGTAATGGCATGGATTGGGAGACTTTGAAAAGTTACTGCACAGAGGACGGGGGATTTCCTCAGATATAACTGCTGGTTTCTTCTTCATTTGCTCCGCTCTTGGCTGAGAATTTAGTTCTCCAGGCTCAGAGAGTTGTTGGTGGGGGCGTAGACTTTAATATCGCTCAGTGGAGAGCCAGTAACTGTACATGCGCTCGGTAGAGTGACCAACGTAATCTCCGATAACAAGATTAATCTTAAAAATTCCAACTATCTTCAAACTGAAAATAAATGCATGACTTTTTTGCAATGAATAAGTTTTGATAACCAATTGATGTAATGTCTCATGTCTTCAAAGTGCTTCCATTATTTGACTTTTTCATACGTTGAGCTCCATCAGCAGCTCATCTCTAGATGACAGAAGCGTAGTAGGTCCAGCTCCTCACAATAAAATTTTCTCATCAAAAGTAAGACTCAATCGGCACAGAAAATTACGTAATAAGTCGTTTTGAGCATATTCTAGTGAAATAGCGTTGTTTAATTCATGCCATAGATAAGAGATATATTTTTTCTTAAATCATACATTAGCACATGTTATAAACACGTCTATACTTTTAGTATGTCCTGAAACCCGAACATATATATAAGAACTTGTTCATTCAATAACAAAGAAATTAATGATACACAAATTTTAGGGCCATTATCATTCTTTAGTATGGTCGACAGCATAATATTTGTTGAAATTATTGCGGTAGTGATGGAGCAAAAGACGGGTCTCTGCAGGCAAGGCAACCGCAAGGTGATCAAGGCCTGAGGGACTGCACATCTTCAGCAATTTGTAGATTTCAGCATCAAGCACGCTCTGGAAAGATATGGTATCTTATAATTATGCTTGCATGCAACGTACAATAGATGTATCACAAAATACGAGTACGAACGCCCTAGTTTTAAGATATGCGTCTATCAATTAAATCATCATACACCGTGAAGTTAAAAAAAACAGCCCAGCAGACAACCTTTCTGATGATGGTAAAAGCCCCATTAGGAATGAAGGAATGGAAAACACGAGGAAAATAAATAGGGCCTATAAGCTATAAATGCTTAAAATTGTTCAATTGTAGAGAAAAATAAGCTGCTTTGCTAAAAACACAGTTCAAAGTTTCTGAAAAATAGAATCCCTTGTATTGAACCGAACTAAAGAAATACTGACCAATGGAATTACCTGTCCTAAAAAACTAGGATAATACTAAGCAAGAACCGCCAACGGTGAAAAAAAATATGAGCTTAGAAGCTACAAACCGCAGTACATGAAGATATGAACTCCGACAATTGAGGATGGAACTTCGTCATCAAAAATGCTCCTGGATGAAATAGATATGACAATCAAGCTAAGTTTTTAGGTCACTACGAAGTACAGTATATAGTACTTCGTCGTAATATATTTCAAAAGTATGTGATTTTGCCATTTCTCAGCTTTCCCCGACTACTGTGTACCAGCCAGCCTGGCCTCACTGCTCTGAGAAGCTGTCATTCTCACCGCATTAGACTACAGCTCAGGCAAAATCATTTACAACCGTCATCCTTGGTATGATTTTCAGTGCTTGTAATTTAACTGTATGGCGTGCTGCTCTCTCAGTATGAGTTTTCTTGAAAGAATGTAGCAAGTAGTGACTAACACAGCCTCTGTGTTGGCTTTAAAATGGAGGTTTTGTGAATGAATGTACCAGTGCAAGAAAGTATGATAGTTAGTGTGAGTAGTCGGTTATGGGGATATTGTCAGTGGGTGATAGCTCATCGAGCAATCAGTGCTAGGAATATTGTCAGTGTGGAGTACCACACAAGTAGCCGTGTGTGCAGCGTTCTAGTGTTGGAATGCAAGCAAGCAGGAAATAAAGGACTCCAGCCCACAACGCGTCCCGACTCTCACCCTGACGGGAGGAATGACGCTGTGCTGCTGTAGTGCAGCGATGATGCTGCCGACGCTAAGGTGTAGCACGTGGTATAGATCGCGTTGCAACGGGTGCAGCTTGCGCAGCAGCTGTTCCAGGCTCAGACAGCAACTCGTCAGCACCTGCACGATGCACATCATTGACTGGTAATTCAAATGCAGCTACCGATAACATGGCCGTGTAGGAAAAGAAGGCTAATAACGGTAAAAAAAAACATTTTATAGTAATCCGGTGCCTGTAGATCATCCAGATTAAAAACAGAACTTTCGGTTTCTACAAACATTTTGATCAACATCTCGTCTTCGTCACAGCCACCAACGTTTAAAAACCACAAATTTCGAGTAACAATATATCTGGGGCACTCGGCTAACATATGTCAGATTCAGAGGGACATGATACTGCTCACATCGCAGCTGAGGTTGTTCCATTAGGTGACCGTGTGTCAGTCGAGTATGACCAATGCGAAGGCGGCAGAGCAATAGCTCCATCCGACGGTCACGACACCTTGACCATGTTATTCAGGCACTATGTGTTGAATAGGTCTCAATAGTTGATTGTTGTGTTCTACTTCTGCTGCCATAGACGCTTTACAACTGCCTTAATCAAGGGATACTAGTCCCTAAAAGTACCATCAGATTCAACGTTTCTTTATTGGTCTTCGCGACTTACTTCACCTTAAGATCAACTCTTTTATTGCCTGATGTCTCCACATCGCTTGGTACCCTGCTTAGCTTAACACGCACTAGGTACATCAGCCTCGTGGCGATTTAACTGATGAGACGATAGATACTATCATAGACCTGAGTGGCATCTGTAACGCTCTTTGAGTCTTATAAGATGGTGAAGATATGATATGGGTACTCATGGATCAGATGGAGCGCATCCATGAACATAAACAGCTCCACGATGAAAATCAAGGTCTCAGGTATTAGTCTTCTAGCTTTTGCTAATTCCCCGGACACAGCAGTACATCCCACTACATCTCCCGTTTTGTAACCATCCGTGTGTATCTTAACTGACCTCCTTGTGAGTGTTGGCGTGAGGGCTGTGGGCGGAGCTACGCTGCGCCAAGGTGGTGACGAGGAACAGCACGGTACTCATCAGCCCGGATACCCGGCCTGACCACGCCCCCGTGCGGGACATCAGCGTTGTGCTGAGCAGCGCTACTTGTTTCTGCCACACCTGCACGAATATCGCACAATGCATTACTTTTAATAAAAAATTACGACCTGACACGCTGGTTCTAGAGTAGGCGAGAACTTAGTTTTCTGTAGCACGCACAGCATCGCAGAACTCAGCAGCCAGGAGTTATGTCCGTAATAGTGACACTACCCACCTGCACCTCATGAAATAGTGACTATGATGCTAGCACCAGCAGCAGTAGGGGAGTTCAGTAGTGGATCAGACTGACCTCGATGTCATGCTCCATGTTAATGTACCAACTGAATGTAATCTTGTCTGCTTTTTCAAAGGTCCGTAACACAGTACTGCCAATGGAGGTTACTGGTCATCAGAGGAGGCTGTGTCCGATAAAAGATTCAAAGCAGGCAATCAAAGTGCCCGAGGATATACCAAATGACAGTTAGTATAGCCTGAACCTATGCTTTGATTAGTTCACGCCGCAGCCGAAGAATTGCTCTCTCTTGAAGTCCGTGCATGGGCAATACTAAGATCATCTCTCTTGTAATTGCCAACTGTGTGAAGATATTGCAGGCTAGCGGTGACAGTCTTCAAAAGCACACATCTCTCACACTAAGACAAACAAACCACAAAATGTTAAGGAATGTGAAAAGAAGGAAGCAAAAAGACTCACCAGGACAAAGTGTGGCGTGGAGAGATGGCAGGTGGAGGCGGAGGCGGCGCTCAGTACTTGCATCACAGTCTGGTGAGGCAGCGACAACGGCTGTTTCATCACTGACGTCAGCACCTCCAGTAATGACACCATGGCACCAGCTGTAACAAGCCTGTATTCAGTATTTCTCTCTACTTAATTATTATGAACATGAGAATTACAGGGCACGAAAACTTGAGCAGCGAGGCCCAGCAACCTCTGCAGACCTGCTGCTGTACAGAGGCAGCGCTTCTAGCACTTACATGTTACAAGACATCAGTCAATTCTAAGACACCCTGCAGTCATTTCTGACTCAAGATCTTTTTTCAAACAGTGAGATAAGTGAAGCCTATACGACTTTGATGTCTAACGAACGAGCTCGTTGAGATTTTTCTGTAGATAAAGTACGTTTTACTCTTTCTTTTCTTTCTGTATTTTTCGCACACTTTACTTGCTAGCTCTATTTTCGCCTGTATTTATTTTTGATCATTATGTAATCATGACCAATGTCATGGATCAATATAAGTAAATGTTTTGTAATAGTAAGCAGATGTAAGAACTTAGAACTTTCGATTTACAGCAACTCCACTTCGCCTCTATCGGTACTTCAATCCAGAGAACTCTTGACATGTCTTACTTTTCTGTCTCATTTATAGTCTTCATCTGCTGTGTAACTTTTAATTTTATTGGACACAATAAATTTCTCAGTTAAATAAGATAATATTAATTTCATATACTATAAACACATCACTATGAGCGATCGATTAGAAAATTGAAATCAAAGCTTAAAAGTTTCATTCTTCCTCGCGTTTTCAACCAGATTTTATCCCCACTGTTGGAAACTCAAACTGTTACATTATGTTGTTTGTAACATTATGTATGAAATGAACGTCTTGATAGCATTTTTGCATACTTATATTTAAAGTTTTGCTTGAGGTGTGACAAGAAACTACTGATAATGGTATTATGAACCAATATACTTCTACCACAGAAGGATCTTAACGGTGAGGCATTGTATACAAATAAATTCTGCATTATTTGTTTACTACTATTGCTAAGGCATTTGTCTCGTCTGCATTTTCCTTGCATCTATGTATTTCAATTTCGTGTTTAGTGAAAACATAAGATTTTTGCATCATCAACAAATGCATTTCCCTCCTCTTAGGACTTGAATTATAAGGGATTTGAAAACATAATGATAATGCATGTGTCATTTACCAACTTAATAGCAATAAACGAATTTTTCTTTTTTTCACAGCTTTATACTATGCAATCAATCTGTGGCCATCATCTACACTACCTCAACGCAACATGATCTACATTTCATCAAGCCAGTTCTCCTCGCAGATCTGAGAGCCTAACAAGAAGCATTACCTCCACTAGACATGACATGCAGACGTGGGGGTCAGAACCACACGAGCACATGCCTTTACTCAATGAGAGGGATGGTGGCAGGTGACAGGAATGAGGGGGTGATTGTGGGTGACAGGAATAAGAGGGATGATGGCGGGTGACAGGAATAAGAGGGATGATGGCGGGTGACAGGAATAAGAGGGATGATGGCGGATGACAGGAATAAGAGGGATAATGGCGGGTGACAGGAATAAGAGGGATAATGGCGGGTGACAGGAATGATAGGACTCACCACTCAGTGTTGAAGAGCTTCCCTCACAGGCGGAAGAAGGAGGACAGGAAGTCCGGAGGTGCCTCACCAGCACTTGCGTTAGCGTCCTGAGGGCGGCTCTTTTGGTTCTCCGTCCTTCAATTGTGCCTACGTCCACCTCCATCAGGAGTTGCCACATCCCCAGGGTTCGAGGGGCCAGAAAGCCATCGAGGGTCTTGCTGCGTCCCAACAACCCGCGCAACAGGCTCTGGTAGGTCTCGAGGGAGCAGTCTGACAGGAATTCCGCAAGTGGTTGCTTGTTCAGGGCTGCCAAGTCCCCTGGAGGCATGATGTTAGTTTGTTTGTTTGCCAGCACAGTAGTATTGGAAGACTCTTCTGATCGACACAACCCTCCAGCGTCCCCGCACTCAGGGCCAGCCGACATCTGCGCCTGGAAGAAGGCAAGGATGGCACTGGAGATCTCCTGATCTTGACACTGTGGGCGCAGGTGTGGCGGCAGGGACTTCACTCTCATAAGGAACTGCAGGGCGCACGACTGCAGGCGCGATGAGTCGCTTGACAGGCAGAACTTGACTAGTCTCCAGGCTGTAGCCAAGTGTTCCAAGTACTTGGCATTTTCTTCTTCAGCAGAGCCTGTACTATTTTCTACCTTCTGATGCATATCAAACTCTTCTTTGCTTTGTTCCGTATTTTCATCTACTATTATTTTCTCCGGACTCCTAGTCGCTTTTGTGTCATGAGAATCATGTGTCTCGCTTTCCATACCACCATGACTAACGTCAGTACCGTTATTCAGGTGACGACCGCGCGGTGGGAGGGCGTCATCGCACCGAGCGTCACGATGACTCTGCTCCAACGCGAGCAGTTCACTGTACATCGAGAGGGAGTAGAGGACGGAGTCAGGAGACGAAGCACGAACGGGGGCCGCAGAAGAGGGCATGCCCCACAGGGCGAGTTTGCACACAGCTGCACGGCAGTGGGCTGAGCGCTGGCCACGACCTTCCTTCACAGCCTGCACATAGAATAAGACGTCAAATGTTGTCTATACTGTACAAAATGTGCACGAGCACACCACAAAGGTATCCAAACAATACAACTGCTGATCTGAAATTAAGTAATATGGGCGACGCGTCTTTTTATTTGTCTTGTGAAGCAATAACTTTTACACCATCAACAGAGCTCAGTCTTGTCAGATTAGCTTTAAAAAAGTTTACATGTTAGTACATTCCTTCCTAACTTATCTCCGGTACATTTTATTAGCGATTTATGGCAATCCATGCCCGTAAAGAGCCACAAATACAAGAAACCCAATAGACTAATTCACTGAAGATACTACATCCAGTATTACTGACAACGTCTGAACAGAAGCGAGACCATCTTACAAAACTGAGAATTCAACAACTAGTCAGAAAGAAATAAAAGAAAAACACGTAACTACTAAAGGAGAGTACAAAACTTTCTTGCATCCAACTATAACACTGCAGTCAGAAACCAACACTGCAGAGGCAGCAAACTTCCAAGACGGCAGCGTTTAGTCGCGTCTGGGACTACCAAGTCTCACTTTACATAATTCCAAACAGATTCTTGCACAAGCCTACAAGAACAATATATTTTCACACATATCACCACAAGAAACACGAAATATGCCACAATGCACAACAAAATGCAGGCCCCACCTGAGCACAAAGCGACACGAGCTGCGAGGCGGTCTGCAGGCGGTGCACGTCAGCACCAGCATCTCGAGTTGAGACATTTCCAGCCCTCTGCATGAGGAACTCAGCCACCAGCCCCACGACGTCCTGCTCGCCTCTCAGCTGCACCAGCTGACGTAGAACAAAGTTCAACATAGTGTCGAAATTGACGACTAAATAGAAGTCCATTTTAGATACACAATTCGCTTTGGTGGCCGCAAACATTGAAGACGGACGAGAGCGCAGCGACACTAGCCTCGTGGCCAGCAGAGGGAGCTGCTCTGAGGCGACGACGCCCACGTCTACAGGCAAGGCCTGGAAGCAAACATTGATGCAGCGTAGCAGGGCCAGGATAACTTTCTTTTGTTTCTTATCACTGTAGTCAGAGAGGAGAAAGAGTCCCATAAAGGCCTGAAGCATGACCACAATCTGAGGCACAGACAAAGCAGACAGTCTGATGTCCAGGAAGAAGTTGCAGATTTGAGAGGTCACGTTACCATCGTTGTATTGGACGGGGATCACATGATGACCTTCACTGACCAGCTCGGCAATACGTCCTAGGTGCTGCTTCATCTTCAACGAATCCTTATTTATCCTTTTCTTGTCATCCCCCTTTTCAAGACAGTGGAGACGAATATTCACAGTCTGCAAAATCGTAAGAAGGTAGTCATGACTGTTATTCTCATTTTCATCTATTTTCTCTGAAACTTTCTGCTTCCGGCAGTTGTCTTCAATCTTATTTTTACCTTCACTAACTCCACCATTTTCCCGTTTCTGTTTCTTACTTTTTTCTTCAAGGTTGCCCTGTTCTCCCCTTTCTGGATCGTCTTCAGCACTCAACTTGCGCTTCTTGGCCACACCTCCAGTTTCCTTGTGCAACTTGAGGGCAGACGCAAGCCTGCCCAGCGCAGACTGCACCAGCTGGGGTATGAGCACAGCCAGGTTTGCCTGACCCAAGATGGCCATTTGGACAAGCTTGGGGTACGTGAGGTAGGCGCTGAGCACATACTTGGCCACGGCCTTGAGGCACGAGGACACAGTGTGCACGCTGGCCAACAGGTTGTCAGAGAGCAGGTCTCTCACCAGCTTGGGAGCGTCTTTTGCAGAGGAGCTGTCCAATATTTTCTTGAAAGTGGAGCACAGGGAAGCAATCAACTCATCCTGTGACTCCCCAGCCTGGCCAGAAGGGGCATGATGGACCAGGCCCTTGGAGGGCGAGCGGATGAGGAGGTGGCAAGACCTTGAGCGTTTGCCCTCCACATGGAGGTACTGAAGCCTCAGCAACACCAGTCGCAGCTGGAAGAGAAAAACGCATTTTTAGAAGGAGCAACAAAAGAATGTATTCCTGAGTTGCTTCATACAGACATGAACACCTTGCCAGCATGATGCCCAGTTCCTCCAGCCGACACAGCAGCTAATGAGCGAGTGCAGTGCTGGGTTGTACAAGTAGTGAGTAGGTCTAGTGAATGTTTGTACTCTCATACAATTAAAAGACTGACGATCCTCGTGCTCTACAGAATTCCCCTCACAAACACAATGTAGCTCTGATTCGATAGAAACATCTGGCGACTACTCAACATAGGACACACAAAAGTTGTTAACTGCACACAGTACACAATTAGCCTGAACTTACTGTGTCAATGCAGACAAGGCGGCAAGGCTTGTGCAAGTGGAAATAGAAGTAAATTTAGTTCTGCACAATATAAGAGTAAAAAACTTAAATCAGATGAAAAATATTACTATTGCATAAACATCGAGCCCTGCTGAGAGTAAAGAAATCCAAATGAGTTCTGCAGAGTGCAATATGACCCAAATATTGAGCTCTATAGAGTACAATATGATCCAAATATTGAGCTCTGTAGAGTGCAATATGAAACAAATATTGAGCTCTGCAGAATGCAATATGACCCAAATATTGAGCTCTGTAGAGTGCAATATGACCAAAATATTGAGCTCTGTAGAGTGCAATATGACCCAAATATTGAGCTCTATAGAGTGCAATATGACCCAAATATTGAGCTCTATAGAGTGCAATATGACCCAAATATTGAGCTCTATAGAGTGCAATATGACCCAAATATTGAGCTCTGTAGAGTGCAATATGACCCAAATATTGAGCTCTATAGAGTGCAATATGACCCAAATATTGAGCTCTATAGAGTGCAATATGACCCAAATATTGAGCTCTATAGAGTGCAATATGACCCAAATATTGAGCTCCGTAGAGTACAATATGACCCAAATATTGAGCTCTGTAAAGTACAATATGACCCAAATATTGAGCTCTGTAGAGTGCAATATGAAACAAATATTGAGCTTTGCAGATTGCAAAGCCACAAAAATATTGAGCTCTGTACAATGCGACCTAAATTACAGGACATAGGAGGCAGAGTTCACACACCAGTAGGCAGCGCGTCATCACGTCGGTGGAGACTTCAACGCTAGAGATGATAGCAGCCCATGTGTTGGGGCAGGTGTGGGGCACAAGACTGGAGGATGAGACCGGGCTGTTGTCCTGCCATGGTTGCGTAAACCTGCAGTCACAGAGACACTTGGTTAACTGTACAGTCAGACCTGGTCAACTTACACAAACGTTACAAGATTTGCCTAGGGCCCTAGATCTACGGGAGGTCTCGAACTTCACCTACGATCATAAGGAGCGGGGCGATTTTTTTGAGCCAAAATTGTTGGAAAAAGTGCGTCATAATGCCATCAAATACGGTACATGTATTTCAGATCATAATTTAATCAACGGTTAGATTTATTTCAAATCATAATTTGATCATTAGGTAGACGGATTTCAAATTAGGTAGACGTATTTTAAATCACAATTTTAACATAATAATTGATAAAAGAGTTTGTCTTAGTAAAGAAAAGAGTAAAACAGTTGCAAATCATATAAGAAGTGGCTGCTGAGGCAGTGAGAGCTGGTCTTCCTACAGCACTCAGCACCAGCGTCCCTACAACACTCAGCACCAGTGTCCCTACAACACTCAGCACCAGTGTCCCTACAACACTCAGCACCAGTGTCCCTACAACACTCAGCACCAGTGTCCCTACAACACTCAGCACCAGTGTCCATACAACACTCAGCACCAGTGTCCCTACAGCACTCAGCACCAGTGTCCCTACAACACTCAGCACCAGTGTCCCTACAACATGTCATCAGCACTCACGCATCACAGCTGCGTAGGTCCTGCTGGAAGGCAGCGAAGGCGTGGGCCAGAAGCAGCACCCCACAGCAGCGTGCCGAGTCCTGGTCAGGTTTGGGGACAACTAATAAAATTTTTCCTTCCATGGCACAAACCTCTATGATAATGAGTCCAGAATTAAATTTGCAATACAGTGAAGTCTACA
The DNA here is from genome assembly GCA_006783055.1 of Trinorchestia longiramus. Classification (NCBI taxonomy): domain Eukaryota; kingdom Metazoa; phylum Arthropoda; class Malacostraca; order Amphipoda; family Talitridae; genus Trinorchestia; species Trinorchestia longiramus. The sequence goes on from VCRD01003815.1 coordinate 17,338, forward strand.
TACTGTATGTACATTCTGTACCAGCTGGCAATACAGTGAATGCTATATACACTGCACCAGCTAGTCAGCAACCTTGCAGTCAATGTCTTACATTGAGTTCCTAGATCAAGCTTTTGGCTCATTCTTAGCAAACACTATCATTCACATGATTGTTGTAGTACTTCCATCCTGATACATATTAAGCATGAACAGAAACTAGAATATTAGCATACACCTACAATTTCTACTGAGCAGATAGGAGAGGCACCGTCACAACACACCAAGACTGCCTGCATTAATGCCAGCAACACGAAGACTCTCTGCCTCATGCAGGTGAATATGAGAGCCTACTGGCTAGTCTCAAGGGAGTTTGTGGACCTAGACTCGGCTGACATTTATAACTTATACACGTAGGTCGAGGATACACCCCATCCGCACCCTCTGTAGCACTACAGCACTGGCTGAGAGCATCCCCAGTCTGCACCGTCTGTAGCACAAGAGCACCGTCTGTAGCAGCAACTCACAAGCTTATTCTCGTGAGCCTGAAGACGCAGGAGGGGGTCCACAAGCTGCTGAGACCACCTCAACACAGAGTGCATCATTTTCTCAGCAAAGTGTTGCACTGACACCATCCTGGTGGGGCACGCTCCTGCCAGCACGGCACTCAGCACCCAGCAGCATCCCGCCACTGCTCTCCCGCTGCCCTCATCTGCTCACAACATGTAGTTTAGCATTACCCACAGGGACAGCAATGGCACAACTTAGCACTGGCAGCTACTCCTCTCATATTTTGATAGAAATAAAATTAAGGCATGAATAATATGTTCAACACAGCATCAACAAACTTATAAAGGTTAAGATTTAGATTGCGTTCCTTTACTATGTCAATATCACATAAATATGGGTACATTAATAAGCTATTGTCTCGTTCAAAAAACATTTCCTTTTTGTAGATGTTTTCTACAAATTGACCTATTTTTTCAAAACATTAACTCATGTAGCCATGAGTTCTGCCACCGACACACGATGAGAGAGTAAAGGAGTCTTCAGCCAGCACTGACCAGTAGCAGCCAGCACTGACCAGCAGCAGCCAGCACTGACCAGCAGCAGCCAGCACTGGCCAGCAGCAGCCAGCACTGGCCAGCAGCAGCAGCCAGCACTGGCAACACCTGTGACAGACCTGCAGCAGAGAAGAGGGGCAGTAGCAGGTCGCTCACACCCGTCAGCAGGGCGCTGAAGAGATCGCAGAACACCAATGGCTCTGAACTGCCTAGCATCAAACTCAGCAAGCTCAGGAATCTGCTCACAACATAAAATTACTTTCATCAGTAAGTTTTAATTTAATTCCATCGAAAAATAATGATATTATTCCAACCAATAGAGCCATGATAGGACCAGCAGCATCTAACCACACACGAGTGGTGACTGGACATCAGTAGGTTACATTTTTATGATGTTATAGAGACCTCCAGTCCCACTTCTCTGGTCTGTGAACCAACATCCTGGCCAGCAGCTGTTGCCTGGAGGCCGGACTGCTTGTGCTTTGCCTGGTTTCAGCAGAAACGCAATCACTACATACATAATAATGTGAACTGTTATCAAATCCCATCATGAAAGTTCATTGTCACCATTCCAATTTTTCCTATTGAGACAAAACTCGTTACAATAGTTTTGTTGACAGGCTGAACACAGTTTTATTTATGGATTACATTCTTCATTATC
>VCRD01003815.1:19746-51983 GCA_006783055.1 Trinorchestia longiramus
GAGCAGCTGAGCCCCTGGGGTTTCAACTGCCCACCCATTCACGGCCGAGCGCCTTACCCACGCTGACACCTCCATCAGGCTTCAACAGGGCGCGCAGCCGTATTGCAGTTGCGTCATACACACTACTGAATATCGCCTATTAGTTCAACAAGAAACTTTCAAACACAAAAATACACAAAATTACAGGCTGACAAAGAACAGTTCCAGTTTAGATTTTTGAGTAGCTGGCATTTTCGAGGCTCCAAAGGATAGCAAGCACTTCAAGCAATACACCTCAACAAACGAACTCACCGCGGAGGCAGCAGCACCCTGAGGTCAACATGGTCGGGAGAGGACGTGAAGGGAAGGATTTCCTTGTGACTCTTAAGCTTGTGCTTCTTGGCAACGATTGCCTGCATGAGCACCGACACAAAGGCCACGGAGGTCGCCGTGCTAGAGTAGTGCTGCAGCAGGTCGTGTAAGAGGTCGGACACTATGTCCAGTGAGTGCTCGTCCGGCTTACTGACAATGAGCACCTCTCCCAGTGCTGCTACCAACTCTTCTGGGTGGTCCTCCGGCAGGAGAGTCAGCAGTCCTCGCATGCCCAGGAACCAGTCCCTGCTGAGGGGCTGCTGAGCAGTCAGGTGTCGGAGCAGGAGTACCAGGTAAGTGTTGAGACGCGAGCCTTTTGTTATTCTGTCTAGGCTCTGCAGCGGCTTGATGAGAGCTACTATCATACGTTCCTGAGCTCGTGCGTCCATAGGCCTTCTTTCAATGAACTCGAGAGCCTCGCTGTCGCAGCTGATGACGTCACCAGGCAAAACAATGCCAGTCATGTGCAGCAGGCATGCCAACATCTTGACCCTGTAGTCATCCTCAGGGAACCTGCGCAGGAAGCCCTCGTAGAAGAGGGTGAGGGTGCGCGAGGCAGCACTCGCACTCTCGCTGCTCATGAGGGCAGAAATGCTGCTTAGCACCACCGGTATCAGGGATACTTCACTGAATGCCTTGCAGTCCTCCACGTTCAAGAATGACAAAAAAGTTGCATACTGAGCAGTAACGTTGGTATTAAATAAACTATCTTTGATGAGCTTAGACATCTTTTCAAGAAGCACATCCTTGAAAGGCCCATTGTAAGCCTCAGCTGAAAGCTCTAAACTAACCATTTGTTTTAGTAATTGTTGACAGCAAAATTTTACCGCACTATCATCATTTTTGACCAAAAGCTGTGATGCAACATCATCTAGAAGAATGGACAAAGCTTTCAGTAATCTCTCATCATAAAGCAAGTGCTCCAAGTCAGCAGAGTTCGCAGCATCCAGACGGTCAAATTTGTTCTGAGTCCAGGGCCGAGTCTCACTAGAACTGTTGTCATTATCGAGGTGTCCCGGCAGCCGCTGCAGCCTCTCAACTTCCACTCGGGCCCAGTCTGTGGCTATGGCGGCATCCAGCAAGGCGGTGGCAACTTGCAGGGAGAGGCTTGTGGAGTTGGTGATGACGGTGGCCAGGATGGGCGTGCTGATAATCGAGCAAGCAGTGGACAGCACGAGGCGGCGGGTCTCAGCCCCCAGGGATGGAGCACCCAAGACGTTTATGATACTCTGCAGCAACATCAGGGTGCGATATTAATACAACTTTCAGTATTAAACCATAAGGTTAGAGTATTAAACTTTGAAATTCTAGTATAAAACACACAAGTTTTGGTATTAAACCTCAAACTTGTAGTATTAAGTTCTGAAATGGCAAGATTAAACCCTAAAATAAATATTATACCCAAAAATTCCAATATAAGACTATTAAAGTTAAATACTAACCCCTAAAATTTCAGTATTAAACCCTGAAGTTCCAGTTTTGAACCCTAATGCTGTAGCATTAAACCACCATATTGCCACATTAAAACTCTCAAAATCCTCCATTTGTGCGTTCAGCCTTGATTTGGATCGTGACTTGGGACAGAGCAACCGACTTCTGCAGAGGAGGGCGAATACAAAGTCTTCACAAACAGTGATCTCAGAAATCAAGACAGTTTGGAGTAATAATTGAAATGTTCCTTCCAATCATCAAGTTCTCCCATTGTTTTGGAGGATCAAGGATGGGGAAACAACCCTGGACAATGGTTTCAAAGAATTTAATGTGCCGAAATTAATACTACCTGAAAAACTGTCAAAATTAATGGTGCCTTAGAAGGTGGCCAAATTAATGCTGTCTAAGAAAGTGGCTAAATTAATGCTGTCTAAGAAAGTGGCTAAATTAATGCTGTCTAAGAAAGTGGCTAAATTAATGCTGTCTAAGAAAGTGGCTAAATTAATGCTACATGAGAAAGTGCCCAAATTACAATAATAAACTTCATGACATCCCAAGCTTTAAACTTCTTTTTTATAAAAATTGCCAGAACCTGGAACCAGCTACACAAAAATAGTTTCTGGTTGCACTGTGAACACACGGACAAATTGTCAAGATAAATACTGGATAAGGAACCCCCAGTTCTGTAAAGTCACCAGCTTGGTCGACATCACCAGCTTGGTCGACTATCACCAGCTTGGTCGACTGGTATCACCAGCTTGGTCGACTGGTGAGCGAGTCTGCTTGCGAGCGGAAAGACCCGGGTTCGAATCCCGCAGCCGACATGGTTGACGCGGCTAGAAATACGGCATGGGACTTGGGTAAACAACCGAATAATTATCCGACTCAAGAATGGTCCAGAAGGGTCGTTCCTATAGCCTCATTCTATTCTATTCATATTCTTAACTCTTTGGGCCTGTGTATGCATGTATGTTTGCAGTGCGTTTGCATGACTCCAATGCAAACAAGTAATTAAGGTGTGCGCATGTAGCTGAAATATCTATGTATAATTGAGGTGCATGGGACTTGGGTAGCAGCCCTAGAATAGATCAAATGGCTAGTTCTTGTTGTCATATTCTATTCCATACTTGCCAAGTTACCACAGAGGTGCATATTGAGTGCCTTTAATGCTAATCTACACCACATAAAACTGAAGAAAATTTTACACTTGAAAGTGAATTACAATTAAATTATATGCTATACCTCCTTGAAATAAAAGAGTGCTTCTGTGGACACCCTGGAGTTAATGAAGAGTGTAGACTACTTATGGTCAACAAACTACCTTGCAGCCCAACCCCTGAGATGTAGAGTGAAGTTCACAGAAACAGGAACATATGTACAACAAGAGCTTGAGCTGACCATAGAACAACCAGTGCATCAGTGGTAAAGTTAACATGATGGATTGCTAGGCCCCCTGACATGACCTACCTGAGGGAACGCTGATGTGATGGGGCAAGTCCAGGCCTTGTGGATGAGCTGCTGCAGCCTCTGGGACGAGAACACCTGGTCCAGATGCCTCCACACCAGCTCCTGTTCACTGTCAGTGTCCTCCTGCCATGCTGACATCTGCTTGCAATGCTCATTGTTAACTACAGCATGAGTGTGAAATGCTATTCATGATTCTCTTTTAACCTGTGGTGCCAATGGAGGCATGTGCTACAATAGTCTGTAACTAAGTAAGTTATCAAATACCAAAAGTCAGAATACATACATTCTTACAATACTGAAAAAACAACAAAATGACATATACTTGACACTATTGATGGTAATAAAAATAAATTTTCTACTAATCAACAAATCATTCCATTCACATAACATTCTGTTGAGAATACATAAACCAGATTTTTAGAACCATTTCAATTTTTATTATTCATATATCTCAAGAAAATCTTGTCACATCAAGCAGACCATTTCATACAGCAATGGAAGGAATGATAGAGCAGCCAAAACACACCTGCTTCTCCTTGACCAGTCGTGTAAGCCAGAGGATGACGACGTCTTCCTTCTGCTGCGTAGAGAGATCATTTGAGACGCCCAGGAAGGCCACCATCGCTCCATGTAGCCTCCATTTCAGTGGCAATGAGGAATTGTTCAGGAACTGCTGCCATCCTGAACAACAATGAATAAAACTTTTATGCACTACTTAATCTTTAAATATTCTCCATATACAATCCTCATCTATAAAATTTCTATTTATTTTTATAATTCCATGTCAATTGCAAGACCCACTTACTCAAACCTGAGCTGAGCATAAAAACTGTCTCAAAATATAGTTTTTCTACACAACCTCAAACTTTAAATCCAATAAGTGTAATAAAACATATGTAAAAATAATTTCAATACATTCAAAAGAGGGAGCAGTAATACACAGCAATTCAGAAGTATATTTAAGTTTACACTTGAATCATTTTCATGATGATTCAAATAGGCTTTTAGAAACAAAATTTGGATAACCACCATTTTTTTTTCAAAAATTAAATAATTCAAGTTGATGTAGTAACTGATGTAGAAGTTATAGTAACTGGTGTGCAGATTACAGTAACTGGTGTGCAGGTTACAGTAACTGGTGTGCAGGTTAACACTGCAAGTGTTGAGGCAGCGGGCTCAGCTACTGCTGCTCAACCATCACACAACTATAATAATAAAAATAAACTCTTTCTGTGCAACTTTAATTATACAACATTTATAAAAATGAGTAAAAATGGAACTAATATTAATAAAATTAAATGCAAAGTTCTACACAATTCAATTTTAATTTCTACTTAGAGATAGTGAAAATGATGATATAAATGAATTGAACATCATGGTACATTAATTGAATATTTAAATAAAACTGACTTATTACATAAATCATATTTCAGCTATTTCCATTTCTCAGACTCAAGCCTGCCATATTCAAATTAAAATTAAATTTAATCTTATTTACATCAAAATCTGACAATTAAATAGACAAAATTATGCAATTTTGACTTTATCTGGTTGACAGAGTGGGTCAGCATTTTTAACACAGCAGATCAATTTTAAGATATCATGTTATAGTATTTTCAGTCTCCAGTATATTAGTTTATTGAAATGTAGATTTGAGTCTTTAGTAAACAAGTTTATTGAAATGTATACTTGGTTGTATATATGCTTATTAAAATGTATATTCACATGTATATTTTGAGCATGTATTTGCATTTGATCTGCTCAACTTTTCTAGTTTGGTCAACATTTTTTCAACCTTGAATCCTTATCAGTTCTTACAGTATTGAACTTTGAGTCTGCATTTGCAGTTTCTTAGTATGCAGCAAAACAATACTAATTTTATGCCAACGTTATGATTTCGCATTTCAAAAGAAAATTATTAATGCTGAAGAAGTAAATAGAGGTAAAAAAATATTTTTACAATTATCTATATAATAAAAAACACCCACCCCACGAAACTCACCCATTCTTTAGAATTTTGTATATCCACTCAATAACTTGGAAAAAAAATGTCTACAATTTTACCAGTACACCAGATCTTTATTTTTAATATATATTATTTTCAAACTTCAAGCACATCACCACGCATCCTCCTATACACCTTGTTGACAAACACAGCTGGTTCAAAAAAGTCGCTTGGGTTTTAACGATTCGAAAACGATCAAAGACAGAAACGCCACATGGGGAAGCTCCTGGCACGTATTAGTATTTTTCTAGATAGACAACAAAACAAACAAAAAAGTATATTTCCAATAAAGTTGGTACATAAGAAATTTTAAGTTAACAAATTTCTACAATACTTGATGACAGATTTGCTTTCTCTCTTTTAATTTTCAAAGTTTCCAAAATTTGTTATATTGGTGATTTATACAAGAGTTACATATGTAAAACATCAGTGACTTATACAGAATAATATTAATTTGGCAATTAATTACAGCTAATGAAATAAATAATAATTGCACCAGTAAATACAATGCTATATATTAAAAATTATGAGCATTATATGTTTTTTTTCTGTTGGCGTTACAAGATATGCTAATTGACGGATTGACTTGAGCCATTTCCTCACACTTGCAGAACATCGCAACGTGTATCTACAAGACTTTACTTCATGTCGCAAGATGGACAGGAACAGTCGGAAACATGATTATCATCAAGAATTTGAAACCTAATGTCTATGCCTAGCATATGTAATTCGAAAAATCTTACTCACCCTTATTCCAATACGGTACATACTTGCGCATCCTGATTGCCACAATCGATAAGTTGAATATTTGTGACTTTTTTATTCTTTTAAAATATAATAGAACTGTAACCTAACGATAAATTTTTTCAAATTTTAAAACTTTTGTATATAAATCTTTCAGTATCTCTAACCGCCATTCGGTAAAACATTGCAGGTTGCACCTTGTTGTTGGAGCAAATGGTAGCAGGGCTTCCATACTCCAGCTTAGTCCCGGTGGTCCTTCGGTGAACAAAAAAGGGAAAAAGTCATAGGAAGAACAGGCTTTAACGGACAGTTCAGAAGTTTTGATTAATTTACCGTGTGGATTTTATTGGACTGCATAAGAAACTTATCATTCTCTTAATGGATAATTGTGTTACGATTGGCGTAGTGATAATCACTTCTATGTTATATAATTGTATCTGATAACAGTATAAAAATCTGTTTAAAATGCTATGAAAAAGTTCTACAAAAGCCAGTAGAAAATAATAATTGCAAAGTAAAATAATAGTTGTAAAATTATTTTCCAATTCGACTAATACACGAATAACTCCTTCGAATAAAAGCATATAAAAATAAGCACAATATGACAGAATATCACAATTCGGAACTGTTGCCTCCACAGTACCGTCATTCCCACGCGTGCATTTGCTGAGCAAGCTTCAAATCAAAATTGAAAAAACTTGAACAGTAATTTTTCCAGTACTCGGAGCTATTTTTTTAGTGCACTCTAAACACGCAGACAGCGGTGCTAGCGCCCCCATCAGTCACTACACCATCTGATGTAGTGCTGCACATCCTTCAATTGAACACAAAATAGAGGGACTTGAGTATCAACTCAATTTGACTTGGGTATCAACCCAAAAATGGGTCAAACGGCTCGTTTCTATTGCTTCATTCTCTTCTGAACACATAATTAATCTTTCTCATAATAGTCGATTCTACAAAAAAAAATCGATGAAAAGTGCTTTCGACGTTGAAATTAAGCACCTGAGTGTCTTGAACAGCTTTGCTGTAGTTTTTTCAAGGCAAATCTGCAAATCCCAATCATTGTGCGTGCAGCTGCAAGCCAGTCTTACTTGATGATATAACATAAACCACAATAGACTCCTGCACGACTGCAGAGATTCACGTAATACACGAGTGTACACAAGACAAACAAACACAAGAAAATATACATAGTTTAATATCATATAAAATGAGATACGAGTAGCATGATGTACACAAGTGGTACAGAGGTACATCAACACATACAACATATCCTACAGGGACCGACTTCAAGGCAGTCTATTTACACGGACCATCACAAACTAAACAGTACGAGAATTCAGCAAGAATTGTGAAGCATTGCCACAAAGTTGAAAGTGTTAGCACCCAACCACAGCTCTGCTGGACTGTGTGGTCTGCCTCAGCAAGAGTGGCTGCAGAATATTTGTTCAAGCTTTATTTTCCTCCACAAAAAAGGAAGGTGGCCACAGCATTATGGAGTTCAGTTGAGGAGAGTGATTACTAGCACTACACCTCTGTCCCTGCAGCAAGTCAGCATCATTACACCGGCACACAACACAACGGTACCACGTACGCTACTACACCAGCATTTACTTCATGATTTACTCGAACACAATCCCGTAAGTTTGTGTCTACCAAACGGAGCACCGCAATAAAAAAAACACGAATGCCTGACTCCATATCAAACAGATATGACAGATTTGTCATAGTAAACATCTTTAAAAATAATATTGGAGATATTTCGCAAACACTTATTTCCAGTTGTTGGACGCGTTACATCCAACAGCGCCGCATGTGCTCCTGTGTTTTGTTGCTCCACACCGTCCCTAGTGGAGACTGAAGCCTGGTGCCGCTAGAACGATCACGACTTCATGACACTACATCTCCCTAGGGTGCTGGTAGGGAGCAGCCCAGGCTTTCACGGTGCTGCAGAAGTTCACCATCCCTATGGGCAGCTTGGTCGTAATTTGTAAGACCTGGAGCAGAACGTTTAGACACCACACACCTCAGAGGAGTCTACACCAATTCAGGAACAGCTTGACCCGGCGTGAGCTCTGACTTCAAGTCAAATTATTTTTGTTGAGAGGCTTAGGCTCTGAGCAAAAACTCCCCGGTCAGGTGAGCCATCGGATGTAAACGAGCAATGCTGTCAACAGACACAAAGAAAGAAATACTCATGTGGCACACGCAACACCTCACCAGCCACGAGTCCTTTTAAGGTAGGAGGCAAGCAACACAGCGCGGATGTGTTGGGCATGGTAGACGGGTGGGCAGGGGAGACGGGTGGGCAGGACACAGGTGTTGGGCCAAACCTTCTCTCCCCACTAAACCTGACGCTCGCAGCTAGACCATGTGCTCCAGTTGCCGCGAGCTTGGCCACCCAAAGCTCCAGTGAATACATGGAACAATGAAGTGGTACCGTGGGCTCAGGATGTGACAAGCAGCGGTCAGATCTTGTCTAACGAGGGGCAATATTTGCTTCAGACATCTCAGTGAGCGTCACGCTTCTCACGTGAAGAAACACAAGTTATACTACGTGTTCAACACCACGTGCACGCGAGGTAGCTCTCAAGCTGTCTCAGTAGGACAGCACGGCGCCAGGGTGTGGCAAAAGATCACTACGCTGTCCAACAATCCATCACTCTTTGCTACATCTATGGAAAATTAAGCCACACAAAAATCTTCCAAAAGGATCAGAGCCAATATCCGCAATATCTTTCAGAAGGAAACGCCTTCAGAACGCATGAAGAAGCCTCATGCTGAAGAAGAAGCCTCATGCTGAAGTCCTGCACGAGGATCCAGAGCTGCTGTCTAGCTAACACACGTGTTCGGCTGAGGTGCGTATCTCATCTCAGGCATTCACGCTGCAATGTGTGAACTGCAGGGCGGCTCACAAATATATTATGATAAATACTTTGCAGCACATCAAACGCTCATCCCTGCATACTCGTACGGGTAGCAGGTAACAAGCAAGGCCTACATCTACTAAAAGTTACAAGCTACATTCATTAATATATACCATGTTGCTACACTTTAATGTATATTTATACATAGGTACCTTGCTAATAGGCAGCTTACTTTCACCCTAGCAGGAGTTCACTTTTGGTTAGACATGAAGATTATCAGCCTCACGCCTTAGCCTTATTTGCTAAAATATTACATATAGCATGAGATTCTGAACCCCACAACGAGCGCTGCAGCGCAACAGAGGTTTGAAACCCCTTGGTGGTGAAAAGTGTACATCCACACACGAACATCCATACAGCAAGCAACACACACTCAGGTATATCTACACTCTGCCATGCACAGTCAAAATAAGCAATGGCTACTCTGACAAGTAAGGAAAATTTTGCAATTTTCCCCCTTCCTCAACCAAGCTCCTTCATGTGAAGACGAATGAACATCAAACCTCGCAGACAAAAAAGAAAATACAAGGAGAGAAATGCTCCAGAAGAAGGGCTCTTTCACAGCCCATCCACAACTCCAGTAAACGAGCGTGAAAAGACCGAGTAAGTTCCGTGTCTACCACCGTACTGAGAACAGCCATACACTGCACACATGACTGCAGCCACGCACAGGACTGGGACAGATTCAGAGCGAGAAACCAATGCTCCCTTAACAAGGAACAGTCACACGCCAGTACACAGCAACACAGCTCATGCAGCGATCAATTAGACGTCTGACCACAAGAAATGAACACACCAGTTAATGATAGAACAATTAGCCATGAAATGTAATAATGAATTACAGAAAATGAATACCAGTAGATAGGAGCTTCTTTTAGACGTGTGGGGTACAGGAGTGACAGAGTCCTACAATACAGCGTGGGGCAGAGGAGTGACAGAGTCCTACAATACAGCGTGGAAGAGAGGAGTGAGAATCCTGCTGAGCAGGAGCCTACAACGAGAGTATTAAATTTAGAGAAGAGGGCGTGTGGGCAGGAAGGTGCAACTGTAGGGACGTCAGTCTGGGCGGAAGATGTCTTTTTTCGGTATCGTCTCAATGACCAGCACCTGCACATCACAGTTCCCGTAACTCAAGAAATGAAAAAGGGTAAAATCATATTTAACTGAATTTCAATATCAAAAGAAGCTAAACTGGTAGGCCTATGTATAAAAATTTCAGTTATCTTACTAGGATAATGCAAAGTCTTAGAAAATGGAAAAAGCAAGTAAGAGTAAGAAGTAAGAGTATGCTTATAAAAAACATCATAAACGCACTGCTATCACTACAATGTAACATTTACTAGTTGTGTTTAATACATAGTTATATTTTGATCTGCACGATCATATTAAGAACTTACAATACCAGTAGAACTGATATAAAGGTAGCTTCTAACAATTAAATGACCTTCAAACTCAGAGTGTTTAATGCAAACATTAACACAGAAGCTGACATGAGCAACAGACAGCAGGACGTGGAGGCAGAGGGCAGCTCATGCTAGACCAGGAGTTGTGGCTGCAGCAGGCCACCACATGGACTACATTCATGACCAAGCAAGTAAAGGAGCATGACTAGACTCACATATTCCATGAGGGAGGAGTTGTCACACTTCCGTCGTGCCAGCTTCCAGTGCAGTCCTAGCTTGTGGTAGAGGTTTGTGTTCTCTGCCTCGAGCGTCTTCTCCAACGAATGGCGTGTCTGCACACACGTCACAGCCTGTCAACTACTTCCCTTTCAGCCTACCACAATGGCTTCTCACAGCTGACAATGACTGCTTAATTTTTGGAAAAATAAGCCCTTGGCATCATTGAAGCTTATGCTTTGAGCTGATACTTGTAGCATGATATTCTTTCATTAGTGCATCTTTTAATAAGTAACCTTAGAAAGTATCATAAAAATGAGTGACAGTCTTTGTAATCATCTCTACTATAATCAATAAAAATGGTGATATCTGTTCTGCACACACTTTCAAGAGATCACAGTTTCAACCATCAACTGAGGTGTCACAAAGAGTTCTTACCAATACAGGCATACATAACAAATCATTCACCATCCAATTAAAAACAGCCATGCAATGTAACAAAAATCTATTAAAGTCAATAAAAACATACTAAGCAGAAAAAATAACCAGTATCCTTGATCCTCACAAGAATATTGTTTGATGACTTCAACACAAAAAACAAATTTGTGAGTTGAACTAAAACTTTGAAAATGGCACCATACACAACTTGTACTTAAAAATTGTGGTAAGCTCACCCTCTTGCTGAGGCAGATGACAGGCCAGAGAGAACAGCCACAAGTACAGAGGCAGAAGCAGCAGCCACAGAGCAGCCAGCGGGCAGACATGGGTAAGGTCTTCTTGAGGACGCCGTTCAGGCGAGACACAGAGCCCTTGAACTCCTCTGGAGCTAGACGACCCGTCAGCTCACAGGGGAAGTCCCGGCAGAACTGATTACTCAGACCAAATCTACGGTGAAATACAATGGTATATTTGAAACTGCTCAGTCATTACAGTTCCATGACACACATGAGGAAGTGACAACAACAAGAAACACATCCCACCATGCAAGTAGAAATGAGCTCACAAAAAGCCAGTTTTGAGACTGTGAATGCAAGAAATCTAATTACAATGTACAGTAATTAGAAATATACCTAATCTCTAGGCTTGAGATACAATACATTATTACACATAAAACATCCAAAGCCTTTGAATTGGACAACTCATCCAAAAGTAAGCTAAAATATATCTATACTCTGTTGTTCATGAACTCCCCAGACTGTCACACTTTCTGCTGTTCATGAACTCCCCAGACTGTCACACTCTCTGCTGTTCATGAACTCCCCAGACTGTCACACTCTCTGCTGTTCATGAACACTCCAGACTGTCACACTCTGCTGTTCATGAACACTCCAGACTGTCACACTCTCTGCTGTTCATGAACACTCCAGACTGTCACACACATTCTGCTGTACATGAACATATCAGTACCAACATGCAGTCCCAATACTCTGCTCTGTTCCCTCACAAGTTCAGAGTAGGATGGCTGAAAATAATTCAGGCATTCTCAGATGCTGTAGTGTTCTCAGGTTAGAAAGTAAATTTTTTATTTTAATGTGAAAATACTGTTCCCATTATTCAGTATTTAGATACCTTTATTGTTTGAGAAGAGACATATATTCCAAGATAATAAAAAGTGTAAAATCAATGGACAATAAAATTTCACGTTACTTAGACATCATTTGACTTTGTATTCAGGCAAGCACAAAAAATAATGATAGTATTTGACTTAACAATTTCCTATTTATTAAAAAAGAAGAGAATGTCCAAAGTATTTTCATAATTTTTACTAAGTAAGATTCAACTTTGTACAGGTAACATAATAAAAAATATGAGGTGCAAACATTTCCTCAAGAATGAGACACATTGATCAGCACAAAAAAGCAATGAGGTCATCACAAACAAGCACTGTGATGTTGCCAGTGCCATGCATGACTGAACTCACACTGTGATGTTGCCAGTGCCACACATGACTGAACTCACACTGTGATGTTGTCAGTGCCACACATGACCGAACTCACACTGTGATGTTGCCAGTGCCATGCATGACTGAACTCACACTGTGATGTTGCCAGTGCCATGCATGACTGAACTCACACTGTGATGTTGCTAGTGCCACACATGACTGAACTCACACTGTGATGTTGCCAGTGCCATGCATGACTGAACTCACACTGTGATGTTGCCAGTGCCATGCATGACTGAACTCACACTGTGATGTTGCCAGTGCCATGCATGACTGAACTCACTGTGATGTTGCCAGTGCCATGTATGACTGAACTCACACTGTGATGTTGCCAGTGCCATGCATGACTGAACTCACACTGTGATGTTGCCAGTGCCATGCATGACTGAACTCACACTGTGATGTTGCCAGTGCCACACATGACTGAACTCACACTGTGATGTTGCCAGTGCCACGGATGATGACTGGCTCAGCAATCTGAGTGTAGGACTCCATTGAGGAAGTGTCTTCCTCCTCCATGGCAGGGTCGATGGCATCAAAGTCTGCCATCATGCAGTCGAGATAATTGAAAGTCTAAAATATAAAATTTATTCCAATAAATTCAGACTACATGACTCATAGTCTGAAAAATCATCAAGTGAAAATACACCACTTTGAAAACAGCAAGCATAAGCTGGTATTGTATTATGAGTCTACAAAACCTGAAATAGAAATTTTATACCACTAGATTACACTCAATCCAAACCCCAATTTCTTTCATTAAAAACAATGTTATGGAAAGACAAAGATAATTCTATTTCCTACCTCTATATAATTATCAAAATAAGCTTCAACTTGAATGCATATAATGTTCTCTGAAACAAAACTAGCCAGGTATAATTCATATATGATGCACTTTTTACAAACTTGTAAAGCTAACAAGAAAAATTTGATGATGAAGTGCATCAATTACTGAGACTAACCTGCTTCAGTAATTGAGATTAACTTAATATTAGGCAGTCACACATCATATATTCTATTAAAATTCTAAACAATACACTGAGAAGTGTTAGAAAATTTAATTCATGAAAATAACATCCATTCATTTAGCCAACAACAAAGCTGCTCTGTAGCAAGTCTGCACTGAGCTACTGCTCTTGAGCAGGCAGCATCCTAATACAGAGCTCTGGAAATTCCAATTCTACCAGTTGATGTGGGCACAGATTTTTCTGAAGCAGAATTTATGGCATGAAGTAGGAATTTATTGCCCATAATAGCACTGCAAGGACAAATATGTGTTTGGTTTGGGTGAGAAGTCTACTTTGTACAGTCTACAGCTTCAAGTTTCTAATGCTGTGCTGCTTCTATCAGTAGCCTTACTAGAACTATTCCTAGGATGCAGCACACTGGAATGTGGTCATTTCCAACATCTGGCAAAGTTCTCACTTCACCAGTCCACATCAATATTATGAGTAGCAAATACCAAATCCAGTACTGATGTCATCTCTACTTTTCTCTTAATATATGTAGGGGAATCATTATACTAAGTATACCAATCAAGTAGTTTGCATGGAAATTTCATAATTTACATTTGACTAATTTGAAATTATTATAGAGACACATGTATTGAATCTTTACAAATTTTTGTATTTAAAATAAATATATTTCATGAATACATACAGAACTTCCACTCTATCTCATTTATCGATAAAATGGCCTAGATAGTACCCGTGGAAATTCCTCAATTTATGAGTAATAAAATTATGAATCAAATGAATCAATGAAACATAATACATTTTTCAGTTTTACCTGTGATACCATCAGAACCTGAAAATTTTTCATCGATATATACAAAACGTCCATTCTGTCTGAATGAAAGTTCTGCATTTTGAGGTTATGAAAACACAAAGCTGTGTCTTCATCACTTTGTGTTTGGCTGGTTTAAAATTTATTCCAGATTGTGCAGTTTCTTAATAGCTGCTGCATGGTTGATAGCCAGGCACTCTTTAAAGCCTGTTATATGGATTTGATGACAGTTTGCACATTTTTCCTGTTCAGGTTCAGTAAAACACACATCCTTTGTATGCAGGCCAGAGCATACCAGGCAGTAGAGAAGTGAATTGCAGTTCACTAAAATGTGTCCCAACATTTAACAGCAGAAGCAGCAATAAGGAAGCACATCATAAGGAAATACATTGTAGTTTTCAGATTGCATTGCTTTAGTTACAAGGAAGCCTAAATTTGACTTTAATGCTAATTTTAGTCCTCCAGTTTGATTGCACATTACTGCTAGCACATGCTCTATCAAGACTTTGGCTTGTGTTCATCTTCAAAGAGCACAAAATGTTACTAGAACTCTCTTTATCATTGCATTCTGCACAGCCTGCCCTTGTGTGTATCTTTTTTCTCCTTCCTAGATCTCACTTTATTCAACTCATTTTTCTTTCCTCTTTCAATAATTTCACAGTTTTTCATTCCCCATAGTGTCTTCCATCACCATCAGATGCACAGACAAACCCAATCTCATTCCTTTTCTGAAAATGAAACATAGTAGCATAGCCCTTTATCTTTTTAATTTTCCTGGTAGCACAGTTGCTTTGAACCACCAGGAAACAATTGCAACAGTGAAGTTTTGCGGTTGTTTTACTGTTTCTTATTATTTTTGAAGCCTTTTCACCTTTGTCAAAACAGTTGAGTTTACAAAAATAAAACAGCGTTGACAACACTCAGATACGTCCTTCTCGGTGTCCCAAGCTTCAGTGTTCGTAGGAGAACTGCAATGTAAAACAGTGCTTGCGTCCTTCCCTTCCTAACATAAATGATGATGCGGATCGACATTACTAAACAAAAATTTCCGTACCCTCTCATAAGTAGGATGGTTGTGACATTATTGAGAAGGGAATTGTAATGTACCAAATATTGAAATGTTCTATGATGGATGTTTCAACAGCTAACTCCTGTCATTAAGTTGAAAAGAACCGTAGCGACAGTTTGACATAGGACTATGAATAATTTTTAAGAATACAGCGAATTTTAAATAAATAAAAATTTACTCGAACCTCACTTGAATTTACAAGAACCTACTCATGAAAATACAAAGAATTAATTGTAAAAAATACGATTAAATTTGTAACAGGATTAATACATACGCATAATTTTAAAATAATTGGAGCATGAGCAGCGATGGTAACGCTACATTAGTAACAACACTTTTATGAGCTTGATGAAGATCTTATTCCGATCATCCTGTGTCACAGTAGACAGAGCTTGTTTCTTATTAACTGATAACTAAACAAAGTTAGAAATAGGTCAAGGTGACTGTGGATTTGAACCCGGGTCCTGCTTCATCAGTAGTGGAGATTCTCATCATTCAATCACTGGGACCGCGAACCTATAAGCAGTAATTTTGGACTACATATAAACAGAGAAACAAGTATATATAGACTGTCAGCGTTCATTAAATGTTACATGACATGGTATGAGATATATCATAGATAACCAAGTTTAAAACGGTACATGATTAAATGCTTGTATTTCGTGAAATTTCCGCAGACAGGTTGACCCAGTCCGGAACTCGAAAAAACAGCTGGTATGGTGACATTTCACAGACGTAAACGGATTCGTCGAGTGGAACCATGTAGAATAAACTTCCTGTCTGTAACTTATTTCAGCCTTAGTGCTCAACATTAGAGTAACAATAAAACATTTCTGAAGGGATGGAGCTGCATGGACTTATCTCTGAAGCTCCAATAAATGAGAAAGAAGAAGCTGGCATGGTGTGTGTCAGCAGTGCCACCTCATGTAAATTGGAGATGGCACTGGCTGATGGTCTAGGGCCTGTTATAAGAACCTCTGTGTAAAAGCTGCCTCGGCTTGACTACTTGTTGGATGTACAGGACTTAGATCACAGATGTATCAATTAAATTAGGTTGATGATCCTCATTGCTCATGTGGCAGTGTAAAAACTATAGATCATGTGTTTTTTTGTTTTCAAATGTTTCTGGTGAACATGCTCACCTAATTAACAGTATAACCATTCTTAATAGTCCTATTTTTTTGAAATACATACTTGAAGGTAGCCTTTTTCCTAAGACCATGCAGAAATTAATTGTTGGTGTTATTTCTCTCTACCTGATAAGCATTAATGAAATACATTATTAAACATTAGATATTTTCAATAATTAAATACTGTATATAACTATGCCAGTGAGCTGAAACATAACCTTCAACATTAAAATAAGAATCTGGGACCTAAAATCTTGTAGAACTGGATGCAGAATGCAATGTGATTGTTGTGGATGCAATGAAGAATTTCCTATTGCATGCATGGAATAAGAAACATTTACTTTGAACAGTCAGTCACCTGGATTAGTGTGTGACCACTTGCCAAGTGTGAGAGTCTGTTTATGACAAGCTTTGTGTCCCAGTGATACCCTTACTTGGCTAGTTTGTTTGCATGGAATGACCAAGGGTGGCTTGTGAAGAATTATTCTAGATAACACTGACAAATCAACTCTGTAGATGTCACCCTGTTGTATGTGTGTTTTAGAGAAAATTAAAGGCCATAACAAAAGCCCCCCCTTAAGGTGTGATCTATGTTTTTACTGCCAAGTCCTTGTTTTTAAGGGATGAATTCCTCACACACCTCTCTAATTTTCTCTGCTTGTGGTGCTGAGGCTAGATAGGCTAACTGACTGACTTGACTTGAGCTAATTCCACAAACTTCCTGATAATTGCAAAATGTTCCTACAAGAATCTACCTCTAATCATATGAAGGGAAACAGTCACTGAAAGCATGATCAGTCATCTTAAAATGTTAGCATTAAGAATTTATAAACCATTGTGTGTATCGTTTATACCTGAATGCATTAAAATTTCTTTTTTCTTTCCTTGCTTAACACTTTGACTGCAACTCCAAAATTAGTCCATACATATAACACAGTCCTTGTACCACATGTGGTACACATTGCAGTCAAAGTGTTAATGACCTAAAGAAGTACCAAGTTAGAACATTCAGGCTATACATTCAGTACAGTTTAATCATGAATTTCTTATGAATTTTGGATATAAATCATATGGAAAGGAGAATATAAATAAAATGGCTGATAACTGTGTCTCTACTGCTGTGTCTTTACTTTGGTGCACTTGCTTTGATGTGCTTTCTTCTATGCCTATCTTGGATAAGAATGTGGTAATATTGTTCAACACTTTTAATGTAATTTAAAAAATGTCCAACGAGTGAATATGCACAATGTTTAGCCGATGTTTAAACTAAACTCTGTGCTCTAACTCAAGCATATTCTAAGTTGCTGCCACAAAAAATTGCAAACATTTTTAAATATGTTCAGAAATTTTACATAACAAGAAAGATATGAGGAAATTCTATACTGTATGTGCTATCAATTTGTTAACTAACAGGAGGTAGCTGCTAGTTAGCCCAGCATTTTTCTCTTTCAACATTAAATCTCACAAATATGACAACAACTGAACCTAACTAAAGCACTGTAGTGTGCTGTAATGATATTTTCTTCTAGAATATTAGAGTATATGTGTCTATCTCACATATCATTTTTCAGAAAATTTCCTTAAAGAAAGCACAGCACAATATTGGACTAAATTATCAATCTAACAAACCCAGAATTGCAATGTATAGTACAGTGATGGAAGTTGCTTAACACAACATGAAATACATTGCTGAAAGCTCTTGAACACAACATGAAGCACATAACCCAACAATAACCATAAGCCCTACTTAGCTACCCTGCAGCCCCCAGTATTCAGCTTATCTGAAGGCATTTACTGCTAACTGGTGTTAATAAACTGGATTAAAAATGCTGCACAAGTTATTTAAAATATTTTGCATATGACTCCGTATTCTGAGTACAGTAGAATTCCTTTAAACCAGCACTTGTTGGCCGAGCTTTATGTATTTATTCATTATGTTTTTACCCTTTTTAACTGCTTTAAGCAATTGATATTGTTTTCCTTTTATGTCTAGCATGTCTATGAATTGTTTGTGGTTACTTGGGCAATATTAACCAGGAACTGCTAACTCCCATGGGTGCCAGTTAAAAAGACTTCTATTCTACCAAGTTCTTTTTAAAATTTGTTATCTGCATTGATAGTTGAAAATAATAACTGATTATTTCTAATCAAATGTATGTATTAAAAATTTTATGCCTACTTTATATTATTTTATATTTTTACAGTATTTGGAGTTAACATATAAAAAGTTTTTTATGTCTAGATTCACATGTCTTTGAGACATAGGTTAATACCTGGTTGTTTTAATACAAAGAACTAAATTTGTGTGTTGCTTTGATAAAAGTAAGCACTATGGGAAATGCAGACACCAAGCTTCACTTCCGCAAGGCTGTGCTACAGCTCACTACCAAGACACAGGTTTGTACATACAATCTTGAAAATGCTAAATCTCTGTTACATTTTTTGTGTAGAAATAAACAAAATAAATCAATGAAGAATAGGAAGAGGTTTGAATAGTGCATTTTTGCTCTTATATTTCAAGTAGGATTACTATGCATTCAATTGAGAAATAAACTGGTAGTACCCTAACCAGCAGTGAAATTGTAGTACCTAAGGAAAATAAAAATCATAGCTTGTGTAAGTAAGAATGTTTCTTAGAGTAGCTGCCAAATTTTATGAACAGAAAATGCTTAGCTAAGTTTTTGGATGTATTTAAAAGAAGTTTGATACAGTAGCTTTCACACGAATATATGAGCTTTAGCTGATGCTCAGCAAACAACACTTAGCTGGTACTAATAGTTTTATTGGCTGCTCATCTGATGCTGGTTAGTTAAAGTGATACATGGATTGCTCATTAGTTAAATGAAAAAAAAATAGATAAATATTGATGATGCTATCTCTCAAATTTTTGCATCTATGGTAAAGTATTCTTAGTTTGCCAATTTTGCTCTAAAATGTGTCAAACAGATTGGAGCTAGAAGCTAAGAATATCTCTTTTTCGAACTTTTCAGACAATTTTATTGCTTGAATTCAAGAAACTATGCCTGTGTATAAGTGAAGATTATGAACTATTTCCTGGCTATTATATTTACAATGATTCTTTTTATCTCTATTATAGTATCATTGATGCCTTAGTTGCATTTCTAAAATACACTAACACTAATCATTTTGTTTTGAGTTCAATTGTTTCTTCATGTTACAGCCTATTCTTGGCAGTGATGATGCCTTTCTTTGTTTCTTCATGTTACAGCCTATTCTTGGCAGTGATGATGCCTTTCTTTGTTTCTTCATGTTACAGCCTATTCTTGGCAGTGATGATGCCTTTCTTTGTTTCTTCATGTTACAGCCTATTCTTGGCAGTGATGATGCCTTTTGGAACCAGTTCTGGGGTGACCACGTAAGCAGTGTGTCAGATGTGTTCGTACTCCTGCCTGCATCTGAAGTCCGAGCTCTGAGGGAGAGCGCTCCCTCCAACCTGGCCACCCTCTGTTACAAGGCAGTAGAGCGGCTGGTGAATGCTGCTGATGCTGGTGCAGCTACACATCAAGAACACCAGGCTGGTCTGTGTGCTTCTCTTCTCAATATTCTACTGAGTCTAGTGATGGGATAGTGAAGTTAGCTGATCCATAAAAGATTCTTGAGTTCTAATTCTCAACAGAACCCTATGAACGAGTGATTGTAGGTGCATGGGTGGTCATCATTTTCCTCTCAGTTTAATATGAAGCAAATCTGCTCTGCTTCAAAAATGAAAAGTAAAATGTATCATTTACTGTTTGTTCATTGTGAGATTTTTTCAGTTCAACAATATTAATTTTCTTGCTTTCAGTAGGTGTTGGTGTATATACCTATATAGTTTTGTACTCCTGCTATTAAATAATACAGGGTGCGGCTGCATAACTTCCTTTTTCAAAGTGCTTTGCTTGGAAAAAAGGGAGTTATGTTGCTGCACCCTGTAAATTGAGCTAAATTCTTTCCTTTGATTAATTAATAAAATCTATCTTTGCTTCGTTTTGAATAAAGTATGTCAGTAAGTGTAATAAATTATTACACTTTTTAAATATTATTTATTTAAACCACTAAATATATTTTTAAAATACATAAAATGTCTTAAAACTACATTAACCTGTTATATCTCAATTTATTGACAGTTGGAACATATTTAGGAGCATGGAATATAATTAGGGAGTTTTTAGGGCCAGGGTTCAAACTCAGGATAAATTTTTAGTTGATTTGTACTTCAAAATTGAAACTCTGTTGCAAGTCAAGAACTTACAAAAGTATAATTTTAGCTTGTGCTGTCATGCTGCTTGGATTCGTTTGGGTCAGAATTTTGCTTGATAAATGTACTTTGAAGGGTTCAAGTGCTGTTTATGCTGTGGTTCAAGTCTACCCAGTGAAGTGGTTTTTCTTCTTGCTCATTCAGCTCAGCTTTTGCACAATGTATTGTGAGCTCACACTACCTCTAAAATATCCTCTCTTAACTTATTGTGAGCTCACTCTACCTCTATCACGGCCTGTTTTTACTCATTCCTCAATTACTTGATTACTAATAAACGATGTGGTATCTTCATTCTTAAATACATCATTGATAATGTAATACACAGTTCTGCCACTGAAGAAATGTTTTTACTTAAAATTTAGGCAATTATGCAAGTGACAAGAAGTAGTCTTGTGTACAACATTGCTGCTGATGACATTCTTATGTTGTGCGCAGCATTACTGCTGATGACATTTTTATTTTGTGCACAGTAATCTTGTGTGCTGCATTACTGCTGATGACATTCTTATCTTGTGCACAGTAATCTTGTGTGCTGCATTACTGCTGATGACATTCTTGTCTTGTGCACAGCATTATTGCTGATGACATTCTTGTCTTATACACAGTAGTCTTGTACACAGCATTACTGCTGATGACATTCTTATCTTGTACACAACATTACTGCTGATGACATTCTTGTCTTATGCCCAGTAATCTTGTGCACAGCATTACTGATAATGACAGTCTTTCTTAAAGCAAAAGCTAACTGCTGTGTGCACTTTGGCTGTGTCTGCAGTGCTAAACTGCGTACGCATCTTGACACGTGTACTGCCCTACATCTTTGAGGACCCTGACTGGAGAGGCTTCTTCTGGTCCAGCCTTCCTTCAGAGGAAGGGGGTGAAGGAGTGGGAGGTGGAGGGGTTGAGGAGTCCTCTGTACCTCTTGCTCACAGTCTCATCAATGCTCTTTGTGTGAGTTGTGGGGAGTCAGGGAAAGTTGTGATTCGATTGTTTGGCAAAATTATCGAAATGTGATAAAAGTGAAGAAAACACATTAAATTTTGATGAAATGTTACAGATAAATTTACAGTTAAACAGAATATTTTTTGTTACTATGGATAAATTCACACAGGGAATTTGTGAGTGAATAATTTATCTGAAAGTGCAGTGTCTTTTTTGTGCTAGTCTTTTTCACACCCCATTTATAATTAGAATTTTTATGCAGTTTTAAAAGCTATTGCAGATAGCCATATCATTAAATAGATGGAATGAAGCTTCAATACCATGTTGTTAATCATTCTAGTCTGACAGTTGCTCTTGAAAATTATAATTTTTATTTGTGCACATAATAAGGTAACTTGGATGCTAATGATGTAACAAGTAATAGAAATGCACCTCTTTTATCAAAATATTCTTTAAGCCTGCATTACATAGTATGATGGGTTTCAAGCATGCAGTATATCCTGTTCTATCATAGAGATAGATTGCAACCAATGATGGGTGCACAGAAACATGCAGGAACAAAAATATTGAGCGCTGTAACAGAAGTGTTTTTCCCTGAAAACTACTATGTTTTAATTTGAACTCTATTTCACCTTCACAGGATCTTCTGTTTTGTCCGGACTTCACCGTGACGTCCACCAAAAAGAATGGCCCAGTAAGTTAAAGATGAGTGTGCCATGCAGGGGGTCCTAGTGCTAGTATTGTGAGGTCGTGTACTGCCAATTCTTGAGGGAATGAGAGGTCGGATGAGCTCTTCTCTAAGTACCCTCCTCCTTTTGTATGGCTTTTCTCCTATGTAGAGGGGAACATTGTGTACAGGTTGACAATCAGTAATCTCGGAATCAATAACTCAATACAACCTGTAATCTGCCATTAATTTGGCAAGCGGATTTTAAAATTTATTGGGTTGCCACTAGGATTTGGTGCATCAACTGGCTGCATCAACAAACTGGTATTGCTTGTAAACTTTTGCAAGATTTTCAGGTCTGATTTTGTAAGTTTGCAATTGTGGCTATTTTTTTTAGACCCAGCCATGGTTTCAATGAATATAGGAACTGATTCTTGTGGTGCATAGCACAAACTACTAAAGGTCCATAATAGAAAAGATTGAACATTTGAAAACACTTGATAGTGGTGTATCTGTGAGGAGTTTATGTATATTCTACCACATTGAATCTTGATACCACATTGGATCTTGTTACCACATTGGATCTTGTTACTACATTGGATCTTGTTACTACATTGGATCTTGTTACCACATTGGATCTTGTTACCACATTGGATCTTGTTACCACATTGGATCTTGTTACCACATTGGATCTTGTTACCACATTGGATCTTGTTACCACATTGGATCTTGTTACCACATTGGATCTTGTTACCACATTGGATCTTGTTACCGTGAACGAGGAACCTCATTCACGATTTCTAGATCAGTACTACCGTGCAAGTTACTTTGAGTTGCCTACTAAGACGTAGCTAATTGATCAGTAGCCCATAGGGAAGTAGAATGGCTGGGAGGGGAGCGAGAGTAAGGGTCATTCTTCTGCTGCCGACTGCCTTGTGCGTATGTCGCTTGTACGCTCATCTGCTTCACTGTTCTGAATTTCTCGTAACCAATCGCCCCACGCAGCGTTATGAGAGTATTAATATATAAGTTTTCCTGTGTCATCGAATTTAAATTGTCCTCTATAAATAAACTATCACGTTGTAAATGAAATGTAAAGTAAATCCTGTAGAAATCATTCGTGTTTAAAATGCCACTTAACTAATGACATTACTATGGTAGTAACGGAGATGGAAGCACTGGTAGTCTTCACATTTATATGCCTTCTGACAGTTTTGTGGTCTAGATTCTGGTGGACCTTTATTCTACTTAAACTGAGTAATGCAGTTTAGTTTTGAA
Organism: Trinorchestia longiramus; assembly: GCA_006783055.1. NCBI lineage: Eukaryota > Metazoa > Arthropoda > Malacostraca > Amphipoda > Talitridae > Trinorchestia > Trinorchestia longiramus. Next base: position 43,365 of record VCRD01003815.1, read on the forward strand.
GGAGTACCTGGCCACAGTACCGCATTGAATCTTAGAGATTTTACAATGCAAGGAAATGGGAGGAAAAGGTTGTCCTTTTGGTAATAGCAAGTATAAGAAATGGATGATATTTCTTGTGTAAGTCGGCAGAATCACTTGCAGTGTACAATTTGTTTTACCAGGGATGACAGCAAAATTACACTTGAATTTTATTTGATAATTTGCTTCTTTTTACTGACCAACCTTATACTGGTTCAAGGGTCTTTTTACGATGGGATAAGGTGGTTAGCCAGTAGCTCTAGATTATTTTGACCTAACTCATTGATAATCAGGCATAATGACTAGTCCAGCACTCTTCAGGCCCTAATGAGGTTGGATTAGTGATTGTCAACCTGTACTATTTTCTGCCTATGCTCAATATGGACATTGTTGTAGATGACAATGTTTGTGTTTATTCATCTGATACTAAGAATCTGGCATGACTGCAGCAGGGCAGGTAGTCTAATGTTCTCTAAGATTCTCTCAATGTAGTGTCTGCATATGGGCCTGAGACAACACATATACTCTGTGAATTTTACTTTATTTCTGAAATTAAGCTTCAGTTCCCTTTTTGTTAAAAGTTTTAAGTGGTAGTGAGATGTTTGCTCTATAATAATACTAATGTGCTTGACAGCTATCATATGGCTGTTGAGGCAGGTATTGAAAACTGTATCATTTCCTTCATTAGGCAGTCCAGTCACACCCATTTTTTGGTAGCTGTGCAATACGTAGCCACACGACCACATCTTAAGAGCTGCATGCAAGAGCTTTCTTATTTTATTAATAACTCTTTACTACCATCTGTGAGCGTGACTCCGTGCCCTGATCAGGCACACACCTCAGCAGTCCTGCTCTTGGTTGCTTAAAATAATGCTGTGGGTTCTGTTTGTGAGTGGAGCAGGCTTGATGTGTTTAGCCAGCACTCTTATTTGTGTCTTATTTCTATTTTCCCTTACGGCAATGGGATGGTGAAGTGGTGTGTGTGTTGCACATTATGCTTCCCTGAAAGTTAAGTGATGTGCGTGTTGCATATTATGTTAACCTGAAAGTCAAGTGATGTGCGTGTTGCGTATCATGTTTACCTGAAAGTCGAGTGATGTGCGTGTTGCATATTATGCTTCCCTGAAAGTCAAGTGATGTATATGTGTTGCATACTATGCTTACCTGAAAGTCAAGTGAGTGCTGATGGTTGCCACTCTTGCAGGATGCACACGAGGACCTGCAGACACTGGACAGCTGCGAGTTCATCTGGGAGGCAGGGGTGGGAGCAGCGCACGCCCCTCCTCACAGTCCCACTCATGACTCCAACAGAAAGGAATTGCTTAAGCTCATCCTCACCTGCTGCAGCCAGATCATATACCAGGGTATGGAGGGAGCTGCAGACATGGGGGTTAGAGACATCTGTACGAGGGTTGCCCAACCCAGTGGGGGAAATTTGTATATTGAAGCTAATACTAATGTATAATTACTAAGTGGATATGCTATACCTTGTAGTTAGTACATATATTGAAGCTATGTCCAATGTATAAATAAATAGTAAATTTGATGTGCGGTACTCGGTAATTAGTGTGGCAAAATCCCTTGCATGCACTCTGTGATGGAGTTGAATAGAGTAAGAGGCAAGGAAGGAGGTTGAAATGTTATGGAAGGAGGGGTTCTCTGTCCCTATCCATGACGCTATGCAACTAGGATTCAGTGAGAACAGTGACACTGAACCGACTTCTAGGGAGAGCCAGCATCAACACAGAACAGGAATACTGAGTCAGCATTTAGGGAGAGCTGAGTGTGTGTGTGTGTGTGTGTGGGAGGAGGGGAATGCATTGTAGTGGGACGTGACGCAGATGTCTTGCAGGTGGTTACTACCATCTGCACAGAAGTCTTGCAGGTGGTCACTCTCAGCTGTACATTCAAGCCACAGCAACTTCTGTAAACGAGTTACTTACATCAGTTTTAGACCCAAACCGGTAATGTTAAATAGGCTCATTTGAAGTCTAGACTTGTTCATCTCGCACTTTGCTGGACTGACGAGCATTTTTTGAAACGACCTGTGTTGTGGGGGTACAGCTGAGGGTGAGGCGGGGCAGGCGAGCAGCACCGGGGGGCCGCAGCTGAGTCTGGGCTCTGGGACTCCCTCCTCATCTGTGAACCCGTGGCTCTCCCTCTTCACCTCCTTCTCCAACAGGCACGCCTTGCCCCTCTTCACTTCCCTTCTCAACACCGTGAGTGACGTCAGCACCAGTCTTGAGTTATGAGTGTTATTCATTCACACTTCTGATGTGAATTTATTATAATCTATAGATACCTTCGAATGACTTTTTTTTATTCGGTTAAATTCAAAAGATATCATGTGCGTCTCAGTGGCGAGAATGGAGTCCAGTATTGTTACAGTTGTCCTGTCCAGACTACAGTATTGCTAAAGTTGTCCTGTGTTCAAATTACTGCATTGTTAAAGTTGAAATGGTTGGAAGGTGCGCCCATGATGTGCCTATAAATAGCTATCAATAACTGCCACACCACTTCACCAATAACGCTGAGGTACGAGAAGTGTGTATAGGAATTTACAATTGTGTATGGCATTGCACGTGTATGTGAGCGAGGCAGACTGGAATCATCCATCCCTCGCTCTCACTAGAATGTGTTCCCCTCTGAGGGGTTGGGCTGAGCTGAGCTGTTCGTTAGACCTAATAGTTGATCACTCCTTGGAGAGGAGTAAGATTTTCAGACTCCTCCCAAAGATGTCATGCTGATGGTGTGACATAGTTAGCCTCGCTGGGATGGTTTTCCTGCTCCATGTGCATCAGGACTAACTTGACGTTCTGTCGTGGCTTCAGCTGTGACGATGAGGAAGTGGGTTCAGTTGTGACGATGAGGAAGTGGGTTCAGTTGTGACGATGAGGAAGTGGGTTCAGTTGTGACGATGAGGAAGTGGGTTCAGTTGTGACGATGAGGAAGTGGGTTCAGTTGTGACGATGAGGAAGTGGGTTGAGTTGTGACGATGAGTCTCAGGTAGTCAGTGGGGGGTTTGCAGTGCAAGCAGGCAGTCAGTTAGTGGGAGTAGTGTTCTAACCCCCCCGTATGGTGTGTAGGTGTGCGGCTACGACCCTGTTGGCCGAGGTGTCCCCTACAACCACCTGCTGTTCACGGACACCCGCGAGTGCCTGGTGGAGACCTGTCTGCAGCTCCTCATCACGGCACTCGACTCCCAAGAGGGCACTCCTGACGAGGAGGTGAGTGTATGGCGGTATACTGATGGCTGGGCTGGTACACTGATGATAGTCCCGTGTGCCCTGTGACTTGCCTCTCTCATGCCGCCAGGTATCGGTGGTGCCCGACAACCTCTTCATCAACTACCTGAGCCGCATCCACCGCGAGGAAGACTTTGGATTTGTACTGCATGGCTTCACGAGGCTACTGAACAACCCCCTGCAACAGACCTACCTCCCCCACTCTACGAAGAAGGTGGCCTTCCATCAGGAGCTCCTCGTTTTCTTCTGGAAGTTCTGCGACTACAATAAGGTGCAAAGCTAGGGATAGCATGCAGTGTAATAATTATCAGCCTGCCACGAGTCAATTTTTTAACTCAACTGTTATGAGTTGGATCTATGATCATAGGTATAATTTTCTCTCCAGTACTGCGTAGCAAGCACGTAGGGCATGGCCTGGTAGTTATTGCAGTGGTTCCTGTGACCTGGTAGTTATTGTAGTGGTTCCTGTGACGTGACAGTTATTGCAGTGGTTTCTGTGACGTGACAGTTATTGCAGTGGTTCCTGTGACGTGACAGTTATTGCAGTGGTTCCTGTGACGTGACAGTTATTGCAGTGGTTCTTCACACCCATACTCTGAGGGAGAGATTAGTGACCAAGCCCTAATGCAGTTCCATCGAGCCCTAGTGCGTTGGCATCATGGAATTAAGTGCTTACACGTATTCTTGACTCCACTCTGTAGCACACAGTCCTGCACTTTGTAGCACACAGTCCTGCACTCTGTAGTACACACTCCTGCACTCTGTAGCACACACTCCTGCACTGTATAGGAGTGACTGTCATCTATCGTTTCTAACATTTCACTCCTCCACTTCTCTCACTCCCTCTGGGCTTGATGCTCACTGCCATGTCTCCATCTCCTTGTGAGCCACGCCAGGTAGACTACAAGTCTAGCGTACTAGGTAGACTACACGCCTAGCACGCTAGGTGGGCTACAAGCTTAGTATGCTAGGTACACTACAAGCCTAGCATGAAATATTTTGGTTATTTACTTTACAAGATGCTTATTGTGCCTGGTGCTGGGCTTGCTGTGCCTGGTGACGGGCTTGAGGACAGCAGCACTCGTTGTCCAGCAAAAGATCACAATTAACGCATACAATTGCTGTGCAGAAGTTCCTGTTCTACGTGCTGAAGAGCAGCGAGGTGCTGGAGGTGCTGGTGCCAATCCTCTTTCACCTGAACGACGCCCGTGCTGACCAGTGTGCGTGCTGCAGGCAGGTGTTGTGCTGCGTGCTGCAGGCAGGTCTTGTGCTGCGTGCTGCAGGCAGGTCTTGTGCTGCGTGTTGCAGGCAGGTGTTGTGCTGCGTGCTGCAGGCAGGTGTTGTGCTGCGTGCTGCAGGCAGGTGTTGTGCTGCGTGCTGCTGGCAGGTGTCGTGCTGCGTGCTGCATGCAGAGCTGCCTTACATTACATCACCTACACTGGCGTTGTCAGTTGGTGTGACTGACAGACCACTACGAGGACAGACCACCACGTGGACAGACCACTACGAGGACAGACCACCACGTGGACAGACCACTACGAAGACAGACCACCACGTGGACAGACCACTACGAGGACAGACCACTACGAGGACAGACCACTACGAAGACAGACCACCACGTGGACAGACCACTACGAAGACAGACCAGTACAAGAACAGACCAGACCTCACATGCAGTGGCGTGAGCTGGAGGTAGTGTGTAGTGGTGTAGCCCGTGAGTGTAAATGCTCTGCATTATGCCCTGCGTCCAGTGGAGTTCTCCTTAACTAACTACAGATGATAGTCAACAAACAGCACTACAGGACTGGCTCTTACAATCTGTTAAAAGTCAAATTTTAGAGTTGAAACTGTGATGATGATTCTCAAGTTTCTCAAGGTGATAATTATTGTTATTATAATGATAGGGAAGATGATAATGATTTTCGTAGTTAGAATTAAAACTTTACAAAACTGGGGGGTTCCATGTCCAATATTTGTCAGATGATTTTTGAATGTGTGCACAGTGCCAACATAAACTATATTTTTGGCGAGCTTGTTCCAGGTTGTGGCAATTTTGAATGGAAAGAAGTTTAGAGGTTGGGATGTTGTGAAGGTTCTTATTATTAGTTAATGGCCGTTTTTTTCTGGTTCGTACGTTATCATCTCTGTCAAAAAGCTCTTCTAGGGTAAAATCGTAGAAGTCATTAAAATATTTATAGGTCTTGATGGGCTGTCCTTGCAGTCTTATTTGTTCTAGGGAGATGAGGTCGAGCTGCAGAATACGCCTTTCGGATCTGAGGATTTGGAGTGCATGAATCATTTTCGTTGCTTTACGCTGAATTTTTTCCATTCTGTTAATTTCTTTTTGCTGGGTTTTAATTATTGCGTGGTGTATTGTATGCAGCAACAGTAGTGAAGAAACAAAGGAACTGATTGTTGTTTCTCAGGCAAGCACACTGTGCAGTTTCACTCCAATACATCTGTGCAGTGTCACGCCAATACATCTATGCAGTGTCACGCCAATACACCTGTGCAGTGTCACGCCAATACACCTGTGCAGTGTCACGCCAATACATCTGTGCAGTGTCACGCCAATACATCTGTGCAGTGTCACGCCAATACATCTGTGCAGTGTCACGTGTCTCCCACAGCGCGCGTGGGGCTGCTGCATATTGGGGTGTTCATTCTGCTGCTGCTGAGCGGTGAGCGTAACTTCGGTGTGAGACTCAACAAGCCCTACACGGCTGCCGTGCCTATGGACATACCTGTCTTCACTGGTGAGCTGTCGTAGTGCTGTGTTGTGAGTGTGTCGTGGTACCGTGTGGTGTTGTGAGTGGGTCGTGGTACCGTGTGGTGTTGTGGGTGTGTCGTGGTACCGTGTGGTGTTGTGGGTGTGTCGTGGTGCCTTGTGGTGCTGTGTGGGTGCATGGTAGTGTCATGTGGGTGTGTCGGGGTGCACTTCCAAATTGTAATTTGTTAAATGAAAACACTTGTTGTCCAGTACAGCTTCTGGCTGTTGTGTACATTCTGTCTTGCAACGAAGGGCCTGCACCTAAAGCTCTGCCTCTTTCTTTACTTACATTAATTTAGAGTTCATGTTGCTGGTCTGATACTTCTCGAAGACTAATACTGCCTCTGTCTAGGAATTATGGTGGTCTTGATTAAATGTGGCGAGTACAGCAGGAGGAGACCAACACCGGAAATAAATATACGACAGATATTTTTATAGTGTTCACAAGATCTTCTTTGATCTTGCTCAAGTCTTTACGTTGAGTACTTGTGGACTGAAGTGCTTGCGCATAGAGTGTTAGAAGACTTAAACATAGCCAGTGTTGCTGAGCACTTCCAGATGTTTGTGGAGACGAGCGTAATTGATTTCTACAGACGCAAGTTCATTGCTTGTTCCAATGTTGGGTATATGTGATGGTCGCACCCACCGTGTTCGGTGGTGAGCTTATGTGGTTTGGTCATCCTGCTCGAGTGTAGGCAGGAGCATTGTTGTTCATGCTGTGCTGTCTGTTGTACATATATCAGTGACCTTCATGCTGCTGCAGCGTTTCATGGAGTCTGAAGGGGTGATTCCACTCTGAAAGGGGGATTTCCGGTTACAAGATCTTTAATGGTAGTGTGAGCTAGCGATGTACGACAAAAAATTTTCCACTTGGGCTGTGACTCTCTGGTTGTAAACACTCATTCTTCACCAGTGAGACATGGCTCATGCTTGTATAGGGTGTGATGTTCATCAGTTTTTTATGTGAATATTTTGACTTGACTGGTGTACGGCAGGCAGTCATGCGGACCTCATGATCATAGTCTTCCACAAGATCATTACGACCGGGCACCAGCGCCTCCAGCCTCTCTTTGACTGTCTCCTCACCATTCTGGTCAATGGTGAGTCTCTTGTGATCATGAGTGGTGGTACTGTTCTGTCTAATGGTGAGCCATTTATCATCATGAAATGGGACGTATATATGGCCGGAGAGGAGTAGAATCAAATAAGATATTTGATGCTGACATCATAAAGGAGGAAGGAAAGAGTAAAAGTTGTGACTTCCTTACACTAAGCAATTGCGAAAGATTTAGAAGCGATGACACAGTTTTGGCTGTGCAATCTACGTTTTTGACAAGGCTTCATTTATTGCTGTGCAACCTGAGAGTTGTTTGCCTTGCTAATGACTGGAAAAGCTGAAATTTCCTTCAAAGGGACCAGGCCTTCAGGCTCGTGCCTCAAATTGTATCTACCGTTTCATATGTAAGGCAACTTTTCTAATTGCATAACAATGTCATCACATGCACAAAACTGTCGATGACCTAGCTCTCATGGATGGATGGTCTGCCAGTAGTTGAGCTATAATAACCATACTCCTTCGGTGTCTCCTTACGTCTTGTGGTCATGTGGGAGGTAAAGGATGAGGTGATGCTCTGCCGTGTACCAAGTTGCTCTCTATGGTTAGGAAGTTATGTGGACACTATTGTTCTTTATGATATACTTGTGTTTGTGTCCCCCTGCAGTGTCACCGTACATCAAGTCGCTATCCATGGTGGCGGCTAACAAGCTGCTACACCTGCTAGAGGCATTCTGTACGCCTTGGTTCCTGTTCTCCGCACCCCACCATCACCACCTCGTTTTCTTCCTGCTCGAAACCTTCAACAACATAATCCAATACCAGTTTGATGGTAGGTCCATAGTACCACACATCCAGTATCAGTTTGATGGTAAGTCCATGGTACTAGGTCAGGTGACAGAGTATTACAATGAAGTGACAACATTTACATGTCAGTCTTTTTAATTTTTTCTTCGCAAGTGCATTGACTCAAGTTTTAGTGGCGTATTTGATGTAAGGAAGATAAGTGTTAATGAGAGTCATGGTGCTGTAGAAACTTATTGCGACCACAATAAGTTGAGGGTTAGTACAGTATTCACTAGGACCTGTTGTGTTCGGTGTGGTGTGCTGGAAGTCACACATTGTGTAGTAATACTATTCGCTCGTCTTGTCAAGGCGTTCAGATTCATTCTCTGATACAGCCTCGCATTACCTCTGTAAAGGAGGTGTATAGTTGGAAGGGAGGATTTTATTTGTGATAAGAAACGCATTTTTGTTCTTTCACTCTCGTTGTTTTGTGACTGATCAGTAGTGCAACACTTGCTCACTGTACTATTAAGGTACAGTGAAAGTTAGACGTTATTCTGCTGAGGTGTCAGCAACTTGGTGTACACAATTATCTGTCCCTCAGGTACAGCAACTTGGTGTACACAATTATCTGTCCCTCAGGTACAGCAACTTGGTGTACACAATTATCTGTCCCTCAGGTACAGCAACTTGGTGTACACAATTATCTGTCCCTCAGGTAACAGCAACTTGGTGTACACAATTAT
>VCRD01003816.1:15419-31409 GCA_006783055.1 Trinorchestia longiramus
ACGCGTTCGGCAGCAAATCTAAAGGAGACTACAGTCGAGTAGTCTACTTTAGCTGTCCCGTGCTGTCGCTAACACAGCGCTGACAGAGGCGATTACGATCCAGTAGTCTACTATATATTTTCCACGGGAAAAAAATGCAAGTAGTCCACTAGTGCTGTCCACCCTTCATTTAATATTTTTATATTATTTTTTACTTATCGAAGGGGTAATCAAAAAATTCATATGTCAATGTTAGTAATTGCTTTGTTATAATAAGTGGCTGTGAAACCTCAGTAGTTTAGTCTATTACAGCTTTTTTTGTCTATATCTACATTTGAATACGGATAATATGACACATTCACTCTTTTTTATTTTATATTATTCTTTTACTCTTTTTCTCTGATATGTAACGTCCGTTCATATTAAACACGATGGTATTTACAGATAACTGTAATAACGATTAAATTAAATCGATCATCAGCAAGCCATACCATACGGTCAACAAGTAATTAGAAAATACAATTTCAATTTAATAACAATCACAACTTTATGTTTTAAGTTTTCGCTCTCATAATTTTCGTTTTTCGGTCTTTCTCGGATGTTAAACATCCAATTCAGTTAAATGTAATGATATCAGTTCTAAGATGTACTTAAAGAAAATATTTCGCTTATCATCATCTACACTGCGTATAATACCTACCACGTCAGAATTTACATGTATCACCAATGACTACCTCTGAAGTCATCATTGAAAAAGTGAAGTTTCATTTGTTTTACCATGTATATTTAACGTTCATTGCCTGATGTGAATGTTTACGTATGCCGGTAGGTACCGCTGTTATACCATCTACTAAGCATAGAATACCTACCACTTAAGGATTTTATGATAAGGCATCTTTAAAAACCAATACTGTTACATTTCTTGTGTACTAACTTTATTGGAAATGTACATTTATATTTTGTTTTTATTTTACTTGCCTGTGAGTAGCTCGCACATTAAAAATCTTTCTCTACATTTTTCCTGAGCATTTGAACCTTAAACTATCCTTACTATCTTCTTCTGTAAAGAGCACTTGCCTCTCTCTGATTTCCTGTAAGTTTTTGCATTACTCTTCTTGACTAATAGTCATCTCGACATTGACAGCACTAAATAGTCAGGTGATTGGGGTTCCTAAACGAGTCATAGTTGTGCAATAGGGATTGGGCGTGTAGTTTGGATATGAGCTGGGATTAGGGGTCTAACCTTTCTCTTGCTATCTTTTGTAAAATAACTACGGCGGGACTCGTGTGGGATCACATCAGGGATGCGTCGAACTCACGGTCTTATTTCTCTTCCGTCGATGCCACCGGTACTACAGACGCCCATCGGGTAGATGTGGGTTTCCGAGCTGGATGGGAGACTGGCCTCGTTCTTTCCCGGAGTTGCCTCGTCCCATCCCCGAGTAAATCACGGCCCTACGTACCTTCCTCGTGCTGAAGCTCCTTTCTTACTGGGTCTTTGACCGCCTCTTGAGCTCGGTCAACTTTTGACTTTTACCGATAATGCTCAAGCCGGAAGACTGCGCTCTCGGAGCCGACTTGCGCCGCTGGCCGGTTTAAAGAGAGATCGGGGCTCGTTGCAGCGGCATCGGGGCTTTTGGTGTCTCGTGGCAAAATTGCGTTTTCTTTAAAAATCGAAAATAAAATAGGTTCATGCTACCGGAAGGATCCGGTCCTGCTTCTAAATTTATAAATTGAAAATAAAGATAAATAGTTACGAGGTGAATTAAAAAATATAATTCGTTCTAAATTGAAAATCAATTATGGTGATTCACGTTCGCCAACTGAGTATTGTATTCTTAACCTTAAAGCACGATGGTGTGGATAAATCTCAACAGAATTTTGATAGACATTAAAGTAAGTGGGTAGAGAAGGAGGAGTAAGGAGAGCAAGAGAAGGATTATTTTGTTGAAAAAAAACAATCTTTATTTCCAATCAAGTACACAGTACATAGACATTAGTACATTGGTTTTTCAAATTCTTAAGGTTAACATTCTAAGAGTAAGGGTGATGGTGAGCTTCATGCGACGATCCCGGGAGGTTGATGGGCGTCTTCATAGGCGGGGAGTTGAGTGCTTAGCGGGTTGAGTGCACGGCGCGGCGTACGAGAAACAGCTCGTGTCCATGGCCGGGTTCGAACCCGCGGTCTTTCTACATGAAGCAGAGACCCGATACAGAACACGGGCCGCAGACCACTCGACCACAGTAGAATTTGTTCTAAGTTTCTTCCGGTGGTATTTGGTGACTTAGCTGGTTCCCACAGTGGGTTGTGGGAATTAAAATCCCCCACTATGACGTGGGAGGGCAATAGCTGGTCAAAGTAGTGTTGGAATTCCATGGTGGTGTTTGTTTTATTGGGGTTATAGATGCGCAGAATTGAGAGAAAAGAACTATTTTTCTTGTATAGTGTTATGCCCAAGACTTCTAGAAATCCTTGATTGAAAGGAATGAGGTGTAGTTCTGTGAATGTATGTTTGATCTTGCTAGAATTGCAATCCCTCCACCAACCTGATCAGCTGCTCTGTGTCTATATATGGCGGTATAGTTAACGAATCTTGGTTCAGATCTGGGAGTAAGCCAAGTTTTATTTAGGCATGCAATATGGGGTTTAAGGGAGTATAGTTTTATTTTACAATTGCTCAGCTTGTTAGAAAGGCTTCTGCAATTCCACTGTAAGATCTTTAGTTCCTTGGTTCCAGACATTTTGAAGGTTTATTAGTGAGTTTAGTGCTGTGCATTGTGCGAAAATGTTTTTCAGAGGTATGTAGGGATTTATTTTTTGTTGCTGAGAATGAAATTTGGGCATTAGTCTTATGTTTTTTCTTGGGTTTGGTCTTCCTAAGGTGGGGGAAGGTATCACTTGAGTTGTTGGCAAGTCAAGAGTGGTCATTAAGTTAGAAGGGTCAGAACAAGCATTATGTTGCGGTTGTGGTGTAAACAGTCTTTCATTGTTGGAAGGAGTGTTCAGTTCTCGAGACTTGAAAGTATCTTTAGCAATTTCTCTTATTAGATCTTTTAGATTCAGATCCTCATCTTGACGAGTGACAACTGCGAGTGTTCTTGCCAACAACTCAACTAATTGGGTTACAGTAACATTTGGAGATGTTGGAGTTGTAAGTTCATCTCTAGTCTGAGTGCTAACAGAGACAAGTTTTAGAGGTTGTGCTTGAGAAGAGTATTGAACCTTACCACCACATTGGGTCACCGTTGAAATGTTCAAGGTTCGATCAGAGAGAGGCTGCACGAAGGAAGTCCCTCCTGCATGCAAGACCTGCCGTGAAGCATCCCTATAAGAGAGCTTTTGAATTTGTCTAACTTTCTCTACTTCTTTAGCTTGCCTGATCTTGGGATATTTGCAGTGTGTTTACCCCTGCAATTGCAACACGAGCGTGTCCTTGGGGAGGGACATTCCCTGATGTTGTGTGCACCACTGCACACAACACATCGGGGGGCAGCTCTACAATTTACAGCACTGTGTCCAAACCTATGACAGCGGAAACACTGCCATGGTTTACCTATGTATGTACTTATTCGGTACTGCTGGTATCCATTGCATACAAACTAAGGTAGAGGGGTAGTATTGAATACCACCTTGAAAAATGCAGTCATTATTTTATCTTTACCTTTGTATGTACGTTCAACTGTCACTCTTTCGAAGCCAGCATGAATCAGTGCTCCGGTTAATTCCTCACTGCTGGTGTCCTCCCCGAAAGGCCCTATTGCTCCCACTGAAATGATTTGGTTGGCTGGGAGGCGACACTTGACCTTTCATACTCCAATCTCTAGAACACTCAGGAATGGTGAAACATTTATATAGTGTTTTTTCATTGTGATAACTAGAATATTTCTACTTAGATTTTTTATGTTGGCCATTCCTTCTTTCCCAAAGGCAGAATTGGCCAGTGCCTTACTAAGCGCCACATCATTAGCTAGGAATTTCCTATTTTTTGCTTCATCCTCCATGCTGGGTTCCACCAATATAATGGTGGGATTAGTTGGATTATTGCTCTGTGGCATTTTCCCACTAGTACGCCGAGCTGGAGTAATGAAATCCCCTTGTTCAGGTGAAAACCACTCAAAACTATAGACCTCTAGATTCAGATATTTTTGGATTAATTTCAATGGCTGGTATGGGGGACAGAGAAAACTGTTGGTCATCCAGTAAGTCCCCAGCGTCCCCGATTTGTGAGAAGGCCATCCGATATCATGACTTGACTTGCACGTAGGGGTTGAGAAGGAGTAGAGGGGATACATTCGGTAGAGGAATCTATGGATGCCCAAGCATCTGAATCTCCCCCTGATGAGGAGACAGAGCTCGTCTCGCTCCTCTTACTTTTTTTGCGCTTGAAATGCTAATAGTACAATAAGAATGTAAATAGGGATGCGTTTGACAAAAATAAAAAAGAAATTGATAAATATTTGGATGCCGAAAACTGGATATAGTTTTCAGCTGATGCTCACCAAAGAGCAGGACGATACACCATCTAACCACGTTCCGTCACCGGTCGTCCTCCTCCATCCATTGCCACGTCTTCTTCTTTTTTTTCTTTGTTGTGTTTATTTGGGGCTTCGAAAACTAGTCCATGTAGCCCCAGGTATGAAGGTAGGTTAATTTTTTCTTTTGTTTACAATGTTTCCTTTGTCCCAACCTACAAAAGGAGAGGAATTCAAATATTTAGCAAAGGATAGCAAGGGTTTTGCTGTTCCATGTTCTATAAATCTTTCAATATAAACAATATTTCATTTCACAATTTTCATTGCCACGTCAATCTTAAGCTGCTTGTTTCCGAAACTTGGCTCTACGCGTGTTTTCCGTTTCTTGCTTTCTCGGACTAAGCTCACGTGCTCTAGGATGGTGTTTCTCATTCCGGAATGGCGCTTCTGTTGAAAAGTAATAAAATTAGACCTGGGGTCAATTAACATTATAGTACTCAAAGATTGATTCTTCAGCTTCTATTAGTTTCGTTCCACATTCAGCATTTATTTCATTCTTTTACATCTATACACTAGATAGGTCGACTAATACTGGTATCATCAGAAATCAAAGCATGTATGAATATATATATATATATATACATATATATATATATATATATATATATATATATATATATATATATATATATATATATATATATATATATATATATATATATATATATATATATATATATATATATATATATATAATTTATATGTTAAAGATTATTGAGTGTGGTGCCTGCTAAGTAGGAGAAATAGATTAATCTGCAATCAAAGATTAAATAATATTAGGACAGCGTTCAGAAGAAAAATGAGCTGCCCGTTGTGTACCAACACTCAAGAGGGCACAACCACTCAGGTTTTTCGAATGTCTCAATATTAGAGTAGGTAGAGAGCATAGAATCATTTTACAGTGAAATTGCTCTTAACAAAATTGTCATCTTAATGTGTCTGAACAACTTTTTTCTTTGAACATTAAACATTCTACCTGGCCGCCAAATTTTTGAGAATTCCACACGTAAAACACGAATATTATTTTACGATGAGACGTATTTAATTCAGCTTAAAGAGTTAGAATTTTCACTACACAATAGATTACGGGTGAAATATTAGTCACATAGAAAAAAGAACAAAGGGAACTTAATTTTTGGTAACATTTTTCAAACAAGTGCCAGAGACATCATAACTCATAAAATGAAAACAATTAGTTTTATGATTTTTATATGTTATTTGTTATACAGCGTGGACCCTTGGATTTATAATAAAACATTCGCCATGAATTTTTCCCGCAACCATTAAAAAAGTCGTCAAATAATAAGAAATAAAAACCTAATTTCATAAAATAATAAGGTGTACATATAGAGTTGCTAACTTATCAAAGAATTATATAACTTAGAATAATACAATACAAGATATTGCTGAACTTAATATGAGTATAAAGATTCGTTGTACTGTTCATGGTGGCTGAGGTCGTTTGGCCACAAAGCATGCACGCACATTTGAGTTTAACGCAAGATTGTTTTTTATTTTAAAATATTTCCGTCAAAAAATGGGTGCGCTGGCGTACTTTCTCTATTTTCGGTACAGTGGGGAGAAAAAATTTTAACATCAAGGATTTTTGGATAATTTGTATCACAAAAACACATTTCAAGTTTGTTTTATTGGGTTCTTTTACCTACATTTCTTTACATTTGGTATTTTGTCATGTTTCCACTGGTCTTCAACAGCTTCTGGATCTTTCTAGACATAGATGTTGCTAGATTAGAGAAGTAAGAGCTGTCCATTGATATCCATAGCTTAGTGAGTACCTCCTTCAGGGCAGGGAGTGATGTGGGTCGGGATTTGGCAATTTTCTTTTTCATCTGGTTCCAAGTTTTGTCTATGCGGAAGTCTGGTGTGTTGCTTGGCCAGTCGGAGACTTTGATATTCTGTTGATTTAGGAAGTTTTTAACAGATCGTGACTTGTGTGCAGGGGCGCCATTGTGCATGAAAAAGTTACATCCGCAGAGAATGTAGAAAATGAGAAGATGTTACCTACCCTTCTCTCCACTGAAGCATCCCTAAACCATGACGCTATCTGGGTGCTTCACGGTATCGGGGTGGTCCCCACTGGGTCGATGCACCACTTTCGAACCACCCCTGACAAGCCGAAAAGTGCTCTCTTTCCTCCGCATTATTTTTTCCGTTGCTCATGTGTAAAATCTTTATATTCCTTTGCAAAATCTAGCCGTTTTTCTTCATATCCTTTCAGCAGCGGTTTCTTGGTGGAACAGCGGCAGAGCAAACCCAAGCATTTTTGTAGTCGGTGCTGGATAGTGCGAATAGCAATGTTTTGAAGCAAGGCAGAATATTTCTTCTTCAATTTAGTAGCTGTAATCAAAGGGTCTTTCTTTACCTCAGGTACCAAAACCTTGCCAGTCGTAGAGGTTGTCTTTTTCTTGTGCCAGAGCCAGGTTTGCCGGGAGGCAGAGTGGTTGCTGCTTTTTTTAGCTTAAAGAGTGACACACGGCTGACATTCAGATCAGCAGCTACAC
This sequence comes from Trinorchestia longiramus, assembly GCA_006783055.1. Classification (NCBI taxonomy): domain Eukaryota; kingdom Metazoa; phylum Arthropoda; class Malacostraca; order Amphipoda; family Talitridae; genus Trinorchestia; species Trinorchestia longiramus. The sequence goes on from VCRD01003816.1 coordinate 22,454, forward strand.
GTTTTACTGGCACTCTCTGCTTGATTAGGATAAAGGCATGGGTCTTCTCTTCCATTTTCAGCTTCTTACGACCACAGTAATGGTATGGTGGTGTCTAGTATGGCATCAAAGTCAGCAGAAAGGTGAAAAATTCTGTTAATGGAGCAACATAACTCAGACGTGTACTGCCTGAGCTGTGCAAGCATACTGGAAGTTTGGAACTGAGCATGGTGGGAAGTTGTGAGGGAGGCATGACTGAAAAACAGGAGTCATATCAAACGCCTCCCATTACCTATTTCGCGTGAACACAGTAACAAAGTTAACCACGAAATTCGAGTAAACATTTCTATTACGTTCAAAATGTTAATAAAATTTTATTTCTTTTATGCCCGCTGTACTGCAAGAGGGCGAGGAACATGAAATAAATATTTTAGAGACCATCTTAACAAAAACTAACACGTATGACGTGCAACTCAAGTTTCAGAGCAAGTCCTACTACCCTTTAATGAGAACTCATCCTCAACTGCTTGTCAAGCTGTTGAAGGCTTCACGCAACCAAAGAGTCATTGCGTTACAACGACGTTCAAATTGGTTTCAAGCGTCTTCCTTAGACGAAAAATAATTTTAATGTATCCATATAAGTGTATTTAAATACACAAACATTGTATATAATACACGTTTTTCAATGTATTCGAAAATACATTTTTGAATACACAAATGTTTTAATGACAATGAATTTAAATACTGTTTAACACTGGCAGGAAGGCACTTTTTGTGTAGGTATGATGGAAGGTACTTTCCTTTTTTTTGTTCCATTTTCTCTGAATATTTTGAGGGAGAACTCAACCAAGAATTGATTTTTTGGTGTATTGATGCAGAAATAGAACAGAAGTATATAAAAAAAGCCTCCGGCCAAAATTCGAATGGCGTTGAATTATCCCAAACCAATGATAGGAATTCAAGTAAAGCAATGGGATCATTCAGTAATCCCAAACAGAATCATGAGAAACTTTATTTTATGCATATTACATTTTTTATTTCAATCTCATACGGGAAATTTACGTGTAAAGGAAAATTGTGCCCGTAGGCTCATTTTGTATACTATGCAGAGAAATAATCTCATACTAACAATTCTTCAGCACCATTGGAACAATAATAACCACTAAAACATATTTTTTTCAACTATACGATCCATTTTATTCAGACATGAGAGCCGCCACAGTTCTTATTACTTCAATTCCCATTGTCTCGCCCTGCACCGGCCTTGACATACAAACTCTCAACCCTAATTCCCACTTAACCTAATCTAACCCTAATCCCTAAAATGTAGCATATAGATGAGAGTATATAACTAAACATGTACATGTACTCATATGTGCATCTTATATATATTAGTGTAAAATATATGAATAATGTGTACATAGGAAACCATTGTAAAAACAGTGTGTTTGTTAAAACAAAGCCCTGATGGGTAAGTAATGATGACCTAACTAATACCCTCAATAACTCCATGGTCACCTAATTTGGCGCAAAGCGTATTTTTTTCGCTTCCTACTGTCCTTTTCATTTTCACTTTTTTCTCTGGTACAATATGTACCAAAGTGTTTTCTTCAGCTTTTTCCTATTGGTATCGACCACCACCACCACCGGTTGATCACTCTCTACCCAGTTCTTTCAAATTCAACATCTCTACCAAGAACTCTCCTTGCCTGAAGAACTCAATTGGCAGCTAACAGCAGAGTGAAGGAAGAAGAAACCAGCCATCCTGTCTGCGGACAGGATGGGCTCAAACAACCTACGTACTACCAAGAACTCTAAGCGCCCCAATTTTGTACGTTCCAGCACTTTACCAGCCAGATGTTAGTACGCCACTACACGACGTCAAGACATGGACGGCAGCGGCGGAAAATTCAATCTACTCAAAGAATATTGATATGACTAAATACAAACTATAAAATTCATCCTGCCTTTAATTGCATTTTCTCCTGCTGAGTTCTTCGACGACCCCTTACTTCCTTAGCCGGCCACTCCGAGCATGATTAAAAATAATGACATTCAACGTCTGCTCTGAGATAAGAGATGTCTGAGGGTTGGGACTGAAGAGTAATTAAAAATCATTATATTTATCGAATGATTTTCTAGAAAGGAGGATGAAGTTTCTTGTGGGATATGACAATTCGTCAAGCCGTTAATGAGAGTGTTCGTTTACAGACGAATATATGTGGGTGAGCTTTTAGAAAATCCATACCCAAAATATATTGAACTGCGTCAACCACTAAAAAAGGCCAAATAAAAGAACGGCTAAGTTGTTGCAAACCTATTCCTATGTCTACCTGGCCATAGCAACGCTGAGGTGTGCCAGAAGCGGTTGAAAATGAAAGAGCACATGGTCGTAAAAAGGGTGAAAAATCAACAGTGTAAAGTAAAATAGACATGGCAGTGCTATGGTCGATAAGGAATTGTACTGTCTTGTTACTTATGCTAACAATAAGCTTAAATGGCAGCCTGACGGTTACCATGGACGCTGACTGCTGTTCTATGTAGTTTCCCACGGAGCGGAATGGTGATGACCTACACATAGGTGAAGAAGATCAAATTGAGTGCGACTGAGAGCTGTTTGAGGCTCGTGTGTTGCTAGGATTGTGACACCATGGTCTTCACGAGCGTTCAGCTCTTCCCTACCACAAATAGAAAGAACAGATTTGAGGTCACTGTTAAGAGTGGAAGGGGCGAAATATAGGAGTTATTACTAGCATCATGATCTGAAGGTACGGGATCACGGTTACGACATTTTAAGGTCTCTGGGTATAGAATGTGATTGGTCTCAGGGGTTTACGTGAGAGGTGTGCAGTTGTAATACTCTAGTAAGCTGTATATACGTTTGTAACGTGTCGGTTACATTAACTATGTTTTCAAGAGGTACCGGTGGGTGACCTGTAGTAAGAGGACGGATTGATTCCGGGACGCGTTCATGAACTTCATTTTTAAGAACTCATCACTTATCCCTAAACAACTCTCTGTAACAATTTTTGTCAAATCTCAGTGTTCTTCACTGGAGCCTGTTGTTTTTTGCTGGAACAGTTGTTCAAAGAAGCAGTTGTTCTTTCACTGGGGCTGATGTTTTTCGATGGGGCTGTTCTTCGCTGGGGCTGTTCTTCACTGGGGCTGTTGTTCTTTGCTGGCACTGTTGTTCTTCACTGGGGCTGTTGTTCTTCTCTGGAGTTCTTTCTTGATTTTGATACAAATGTTTCGAAGGAGGATGTTTCTCCAATGGGGTCACCACTTTAGGAGAAGGGAACTTTTTTGTGTTGTTTTCCCCTTTAGGTACATGTATGTGAACTTTGTCGGTAACTGTATGTTTTAAGGTCACCGCTTCGAAATGCAGCCATAGTTTCTTGCTGCAACCGTAAGATATGCTTCGCAATCAGAGATAAGCTTGCCTTCGTAGGTTGGAGCTCTATTCACAAACACCAGAGCCAGATCACACATCGAAACTTGAATTAAAACTTGAAAACGTGATATAGAAAACCAGAGCAAAGACCGAGACAGAGACGTGAGACTGAAACCTGCCTAGGCAAGTAACAGTAACTGACTTGAAATAAATGAAAATTATAATCAATATCACAAGAACATAACAAGGGACCTGAGGAATAAGTAATTTAGAACCTAGTACGTAATTTCACTAGCTGCTAGCGAGGGTAATACGAGCTTGGAATACTAGCCCAGGAAGAAAATACGGAATACGGCAACACATCTGCAAAAAATCCTAGAAAAACGTGTACCACCTAAACCGACATCAGTCTTCACTGCTCTATCCAACATTCAGTTTATAATTGAACAGCTATTCAAACTAAATGGCCACATCAGCTCTTACGACCTTATACCTAACACTCCCTCCACTATTTCTTCCAAATCAAATTATCAGAGACCTCTTGACACTTTACTTGTAGGAGACAATATTCTCTCAACAGTTAAAAGATATGACATCGACACTATATATCGAATCCAAACCATCTCATCTGGTCAATTTAATGACCTTCTGCATACTATAAATCAGATGCCAAAATTTAAAAATTACATAATCTGTTTCCGGGACCTACACCTTTCACAATCAGGCCTAACTCAAATCAAAAGTTATTGCGACAAAACACTCCACTGCCCGTACTTTTATAGTCAATTTCTGCAGTGATCAACAACTGAGTAAAGCACACACGCTCTGCGAAGAATTGGATTTCACATTTATTCCACTCCGAACATGTGCTGTAACTCACGCTCAGACAATCAAGAACCACCAAACCTTGCCTCACATTAGAAAGGAAACTCAAAAATTTCTTGTCCAAATTGCTATAAAATCAACGCTGCGACTCAACAAACCGTACTACTCACTTTCTGGAAAATCCCAGACAAAAACACTAATCTTGAACAGTCAACCAATAAACTCATAATAATGAATACAACCTAAATAAACAACACATGTTCTAAAACAGTAACTAATCATAAACACGTAAATGCTTTACACGCGTTAGACCTTCTTAAAATGAAAATGCACTCATAAGGAAATGACGGCAGTCCACCGAATCAGAACTTTACACACATAAATCAACTATCCACAGACTCAATTGCCAACAACTATAACGTACGAACAAATAATAAATTCTCCTTACTTTCTAACGATACGAGCACGGACTGTGCAATGCCCCTATCATCCATAAGTCATAGACATCCAAATAAACATGCAAAGATAGACAAAACCATAAAAATGCCGCCTTCTCCTCAAAAATTCAGCCAAACGACAAAAATAAAGACTCAGTACCATGATTATGTATGCAAACATAATAATAATCATAAAAACCATAACGATAGGAAAACTCCGAACCAAATTAAACCGCCTCACGGTAAATTTCTGAATCACATCTCAGAATCATCATCCAATCCTATAAATGCCCATGTGAGAAGTTTCATGGATGATGTAACAAAATCATTGAATGTAACATTGGCTCACACTTTGGCTGACGGACACTATTTCCTCCAAGCAGTAGCTCTTCAACTTAACGAAACACCGAACACAATGCAAGCCTATAAATTTCTAATGAAAGCAATCGAAACTGAGAGCACAAGAAATAAAAACCACTACAGAAATTTTATCGACGAGAACAGTGTTAGACTTGATCTTTTGGTACACAAATACCTCCATAATAAAATATTTGATCATGCAGCCGGGGACCTCATCCCGCAAATGACTTCCAATGCTCTACAAAAACCGACCCATATCTACAGCGAAAGAGACGGCGGCATTTGGAAGACAATAGTTCAGCCTACAATGCCACGGAATATAAACAAATCCCCTTTACTAGTCCATCTGAAAGACTACACCTATAGTGCTCACATTAAGGAAAAACTGCGTCCATTAATAAAATTTCAGCGTCCAGATGACTAGATAATAATGCAAAGGTAAACACAACACCTTTGGCTGGCACCACAAACACCAAACAGTACCTCACCGAACTCCCACACTTTATGGCAAAATGTTCCGCACGACGTAACGAATGGACAACTTAAAACGCCCTAAAATGAATCGTATAAAAATTAAACATATCAACGTGCGAAGCCTCAATAACTAATTGGATGACATCAAAATAACGATAATAACTGAAGACATTAACATTTTATGCATATCTGAAACATGGTATGATCCCAGAATTCAAAGCTTACATTTTAATATCCCAGCTTATTCACTTTACCGAAATGATAGCAAAAAAAACAATAGAGGTAGCGAATCTTGCATTTACATCAAGCAGGTCTACACAACATCACAGATTTTGGAAAAAGAAATGTGTGAGGGTATAGAAATGGTATGGCTTAACGTGGAGGTAAAAAAGTACAAATCTTTCACTATTTGCACCGTCTACAGACACCCATCTGCTTCTTTACAATCATCTTTAGAGTTTATTCAGAAAACTCTTACAACAATTTCAGAGACCAAAAAATTCTTCTATGCTTTCGGCAGTTTCAACGTAGACCTAACTAATAAAAGTAATTAGCTAAGCAAAATGCTAAACAGAATTAATCAATCACAAATGGTCCATGAACCAACTTGAATAAAAAAACTTCCAAAACTCTATTAGATCTAGCAATTACTAATAATCCTAAAGCAACAATCAGCACTGAAATATCACCTTCAGTATCCGACCATCACGCGGCAGAATGTTTAATTAATGTAGCAAAAGAGAAACCGAAATCCTGCTTAATCACCTCCCGTATGAAGACTCTATAAACACCAGAACTATTCCTGGAAAAACTATGGGATAGGAGGAATGAATTTCAAAGTATGGAACTCACCGATGATGTTGACAGTCAAGTCTCAATTTTCAATGAGAATTTCTTAGGAGCCTTAAATGAATGTGCACCATACACGACAAGGAGAGTTAAACTACAGCATACCGCCTGGATAACGGATGAAATAAAACAATTGTGCAAAGTGAAAAAAAATTACTCATAAGAATTTAAATGTAACAAATCGAACAACTCTCTGCGAGACCGTTATAAACATCATGCAATGTCTCTCTGCAAAAAAATTAACGAAACAAAATGAAATCATTTCCAAAAAGAACTACAAACAGCAAAGAAAAAACCAAAACGAACCTGGGAAATCATCAAAGAAATAGCACAGTACAAAGACATAAAAGAAGAGAAGAAATTCGAAAATCCATTGGAAACAGCCACTAATTTCAATACTTCCTTCTCTGAACTCGGAGCAAAAGTCTTCGACGAAGTATACAAATTTACTACACATAAACCAGTTGATGTTGGCCTAAATCCTGCTCAATTACTTAATACAACTAACACATGGAAACCAAATCCACTTAGTCTACTGGAAATACGCAGAATCTTATATTTGTTAACAAATACAAAGGCAGTTGGACATGACAACATATGCCTTCAATACATCAAAGACAGTTTCAATTTTACAGCACCATTACTTCATTTGATAATCATACTTCTATTGCGACAAACAAATTCCCGGATTAGTGGAAACATTCCATAATCAAACTGCCGAATAGAGCAGGTGACATCAATACTGCATCAAATTACAGGCCAATTAGCCCTCTACCAGTTTTATCCAAAATACTAGAAAAAGTAATATCTAACCAACTCTCAACACATTTGGACAAATCTAACTTACTTCATCCAAACCAGTATGCTTACAGAAAACATACCAGCACTCAAGATCCAGCTTAACATCACCGAGAAAATATACAGTGACATTGACACTAAGAACGTCACTCTCTTGCTTTTGCTTGATCTCTCCAAAGCTTTCGACAGTGTTGAACATAAACGGCTTCTGCAGAAAATCTCTAACTTAGGCATCGCCACACAGTGGTTTCAGAGCTATCTAGCAAACCGCTTTCACGCAGTCCGATTAGAAAACACAATTTCATTACCCATACAAAACGATTTCGGCGTTCCACAAGGTTCTATTCTTGGTCTACTTCTGTTCTCGATTTTCATCAATGATTTTCCATCCATGCCGTCAAACACTAGAATTTCTATGTACGCAGATGACGCACAAATTACAATGACAAGCGCGCCGGCAAACTATTTCAGACAAAATCAATTGCTGAAATACTTTTAAAACACGTAAAATCATGGTACGACCAAAATGGTCTCAAGCTTAACGCAAGCAAGATACAGTACATCATTTTTGGTTCCAAGAACACAATAAAAAAGCTCCCGAATTTAACTTTAACGTTAGGAAATGACATTATTGAACCAATAGGAAAAGTAAAAAATTTGGGCGTCTGGTTTGATCAAAACATGTGTTTCACGTCCCACGTGGAGAAAACATGCAGCAAAATTAACGGTACATTGATGTTCCTTCACCGTATGAAGAACATGCTTGACGAAAAAACTAGATTATTAGCTATTCAATCTTTAGTGTTATCCCGCTTTGACTACTGTGACTTGGTCTGGGGAGATATACCTAAAGGTCTTCAAAAAGAGCTACAGAAATGTATGAATTTTGCTGCTAAAGTAGTATGCAAAGGAAATTTCAGAAAGAACGATCATGCAACACTTCTCATGGAAAAGCTTACCTGGACCCCGATAGAACAAAGACTACTCGTTCTTAAGGTCATATATGTATTTTCCTCTCTATTTTGCCCTCAAAGTTCTGCCAACGTTGTTAAATTCTATCCACCCACTACCAAGGGTGTAAAACCTGATCGACGACACGCTGTTAACATCAGTTTCCGCTCGTCCGATGCTGGACAAAGGGGTCTTTCAATTTCAGGTGCATTGCTTTGGAATAAACTGCCCACGCATATGAAGAAAAACCAATAAACTAAAAATTAAAAAAAAACGTGACACATCATTTTCGCATATCAAAGTAGCAAACAAATACAGAAATCTTAGCTCCTATGCGTGATTAAACAAAATTAACTTAGTAACGAAACATGTTCCATATAAGTGTCTACCATGTGTTTGTGTCACACAACTTAAGTATAAACTGAAATAGAGCTAACAATATTCAAACAAAACATACGTATTGTCAAACTTGTGCTATAATTCCTCAGCTCTGGAGTCAAATCGACTAATTTAATTTAATCAAAACCCGGGATGTTTTTTACTTTTTCCTTTTTTCTGTTATATTTCAGGCTTATAAATTGGTGCTTTTTTAACCTGATAAACGTTAACATGTTAAAAAGGTTCAATTTTCATAGAGCACAAAAAAAATTCTTGATAGAAAATAAATTGTGTTTTGCCATAAGCTAAATAGAATTTTATATGAATTAGTGTTTATTCTTCAGATTATTCTTCTTACAAGGCATTTAGATGTATATCTATATGCATATGTGTGTGTGTATGTATGTATGTAGATATGGTATGTGCATGTACCTGTGTGTGTATATGTATGTGTATATGTAGGTATGTATATATATATATATATATATATATATATATATATATATATATATAT
>VCRD01003816.1:34722-46628 GCA_006783055.1 Trinorchestia longiramus
GATGAGATGCTAAAGCATAGATGAAGTAAGAGATGTGAGTGATGAGATGAGAGCGATGAGAGCAGGACCGCCAGGTGTCTGGAAGAGAAGGTTGAGCTTAATTTTCACATCTTCACAAACATAAACAAACACAAGCATTACCCGTAGCAAACTTAAGCAATGACAAGGCTAATCAGAATTAAATGCAGTAGTAAGGCAGTCCAATCTCAAAATATTCAAGAGAGCTGGAATATAACCTTATAGAGAGATAAAAGAGTAAGTCTCTTTTAAATAAACAAGGAATCTAATCCTCATTAAAAAGGTCTATTTTTAAGACTTGAAACTGAGCAAAAGTTGCTTCATTGAACATGGAATTCTAGAAAAGATACTTGAGTTTTAATAACTCAGTTTCATTTACTGAACAAAGTCGATTTTTAATGTTTGATTCAGGATCAATTAAATCTAGAGATGGAAATGATTATTTGGTTCATATAGTAACTAAATATTATGAGCACAATTGTTGAACAGACAATAAGGAGTCTTGTGAAAAAGGTCGCTCCAGTATGCAAGGCAAAAATCTTTAACCACAAGGATAATTTCCATAATCCTGCAATATTGCTATGATACAGGTACAATATAGCAACCTAACATGAACAAAGGTTTCTATATAAAATAATTAGAACATCCTAATTAGAGCAAGAATAAAATACATCCTAAACATTGTACAGAATAATTATAATGGACATCTCAAGACATGGTAAAAAAATGAAGAAAACCAACTAGTGATAACATAGCACATTATGGATATCTTTATTCAGCGGATATATCATCTAGCAAACCATAATATTATGGTTAATCCCTGATATTTAAGATATTGATAAATATGACCTGAGATGAAATTATTTGCAATAAAAAAACTACGATAGTATTGAGAGGGAATGATATATCAATAATACCTGGATAGGAATTGTTAAATAAGAATTCTTTACTTCCAAGTAAGCAACACACAATGAATAAAAAATAAAATATATCTATTTTACAAGGGAATGAAATCAATATAGTTATAAGCTGAATACATGTTCATAAAAATCTCTACTTCTAAGTATAGAATGCAATGTAAAGGCAAGTTTGTGATTTAAGACAATTTTCAGTCTGTGGTTAAATCTAGTAATCCAATTTATGGTCTAGCCACACCATATTCAGCAGATCCCACTTCTATTCAGGAAGTGTGCAGAGAATTGGAACAATAAAGAAAACAGGTTATTAAAGAAGTTCACTGTGTCAATTGAATAGTGAAAGGAAAGTATTTCAAATAAATATTTGGAGTAATGCAGAGAGAGCTTGTAACAGCAAAATTAAGAAACATATGACTAAGGATGAGCAATAGAAAATCTCAATATAACAGGTGAATTTTTAAACAGAAAGTAAGGTAGATTTGAAGATTAGATAAGAAAAAACTCTCAGTACTAGTTAAGACCACAAGTTGTTCTATTAAATCCCAAAATACAAGTCCTAAAACTTAGTTATTTCAGGGATGTACCATAGGTCGTCTCTACATACGCACATTATACAAAAAATTAACACAAATGATATGAAACAATCCTACCCTAATATTTCTAGAAAAATATAGTGAGACTAATAAATATATCTAAGTCCTAAACAAAATTAATTCTAAACTTACTGTAAGAACACATCACTTTAAGGCACTTTAAACTTACGTTGTTATCTCCTAAAAGCTACGATCAGAATGACGTCCAGTCAGGATCCGGATTTGAAATTATTAAAAAAGAACCATAGCGACAGTTCTTTAAGTACTAAGAATGCTTTTTACAAAATACTGCGAATTTTTATAATTAAAAATTTACAAGAATCTCACTTAAATTTACAAAAACCTAATCACAAAAATACAGGAAATTTATTGTAAAATGTACGATTTAATTTGTACGCGATTAAATAATATGCATAACTTGAAAATGGAGCATGAGCAGCGATGTAATGCTACAAAGTTTTGCCCATCTTCCACTTTGTAAAGATGAGTATGCTGAAGTGTTCATCAGGCAGGGGTTCCTCTTAGCCCTCATGTCTTTGCCAAGGGAGAACAAGCGATCTTCCGTGGCCCTGGTCTGTATTGCCGTGTTGTACCTCAAGAACAGGTCAGTGAGACCCTCTCCCTCTTGAAGACTGGGTCTGTCAGATCCTGTCTCTTTCGCCCATACCCACACATTCACAATTTGAGCAGCAGTGGATTTGGTTGAACTATGATGACCCTCTGTGCTTTCCTCCTCAATACAAATGCTGCTGTAATAGTCCTCCATGTCCTCGCTGCTCATACTGCTGCGGCTGGTGGTCTCCAGATCAGTACGATACGAGATTCCTCCACCTTCCCCAGGTACTTGACTTTTTACCTCTTGACCATTCTTTCTTCGAGAGCTTCCATCCACTTGAGGCAAAATTTGGGGTGAAAGATAGAGGTCAGAAGACACTCCTGATCCTCAAAAGTAGCGTCGACCCCCCTCTCCATGACAGTGGGAAGGGTTTTCACCAGAGGCTCGCTGAACCGAAAGTTGCCGAAGGTTGGACCAGCAGGCTGTCATTGAGGCATTTCCACCTTATTTTGCTAGGAATTGTGAACTGCTTGTTTATCGCCTTGTACAGTGCGTCCGCAAAAACTGTACTAATTCCTGATTTTTTTTTATTCTTTCATTAATCATTATTTGCATTATTACTGCAATATTTTTTCTTTTCTTATTTAAAAAAATTATGGTTGACGCTGCTTGTTTTATAGCGCCTGACCCTTGGCAATGGCTCTTCCTTCTGGAAGGTTCCAGGCATGTGCCTCTCCTCTATGCCGGCCCTGCATACTTGTGCTGCTTGAGTAGCTTGATGACGTCGGCATCGTTGCCCTTTTCATGCCATCAAACGCGATGAACTGAGAGAAAACTTATTAAATTGATCTAATACATTGTCATATCTGCATCATTTTCTAAATTTTGAACTTTTCTTTGAAGTATCCTTCACATTGTACAGAGTACTTTCAGTGCGTTATACACACCTCTAGCTCTAGGCTCCCTTGGCCCTCTGGAGGGTCAGCGACGAGTTCTTCTAGGTGGACGTCGGTAGGCTTAGGTCGCTCAACCTCAGGCTCAGGAGTGCGAACCTTCTCTTCCAGCTGGTCATCCAGATCAGAGACAAATTGGGCAAATGCTTTTTAAAACTGACAGCATTGTCTGTAGCTGTCATGAAACAAATAAAACAAAAAACTGTTCCTAAAATTTATTACTATTTATCAAAGTTTACTTACAGGCGATACTTTTATTCTATCGACTATCTCTACTTCATTGAACTTACAATATTCAAGAATTCTCAAACGAAAAATATAATCACTAGCATGGTCACCTTATCTTCTATCTCAAAATGGATGTGGACATTCTTCATAACTTGGGCGAGTACATCACCTGGTGCGACTACCTTTGATTCTCTCGCAGGCCAAGACAGCCATCTTCCTGTCCCTGGTGTTTGGGTTCAGCCAATGCGCAGTCATACCCAGTTACCCCTTCTTGTTAGCTGACCGGCAGTGTGCTTTAGCTACTTGACTTGCTCCAGTTTGCTAAAATGTAAGCATAACGGTAATTAACTTCATTAGTCATTATGTATTAGAGTTATTTTTCAATACAATATATAATACAGGGTGTCCTATAAGTAAGGTACCTTTTTAATACTACTAGTGGAATGGCCGTTAATAATTTGTTCCCAAACGAATCAGTTTTGGGCTTGGGAAGAGAATCAGTTTTTTATCGGACGAACAACGTCTTTCTTGCTGTCGAAGTCTTGCTGCTTCTCTCTTACGGAGAACACCTTTCTATCCATGTTGGCCTTTTTTGCCGGAATTTTATCCTGAAATATCCTCTATTATCTCTTAGACGCTTTTCAAGAAAATCACAATTTCGAAAACAATAACTCAATTTCCAAAATCTTTGGCCTTATACTAAGTGGGAGCCAGGTTGCTGTTCAAACTAATTTAAAACATTTCTTTTCGCATTATCGATTAGAAGAAAGCGTCCAGTCACGGTTATTATCCTAACATGCATTTCGGTGTGTCTCAATTTTTCGTGACAGTTTACCCGTACCATCAAAAATGATGGGAAAAATACTTATAAATCTTTCTTGAGATAATCTTTCTCTCGCTCTTCTTTTTCGCTCTCGATTCAGTCTATTTTTCGTTCAAGTGGAGTTTCCATGCTTAAGCTTATTTCAAAAGTAACTTATTTTTCTTGTGACAATAATAAACACTTAGACTACAGTATCTTTGAGCCGCAACATACGCCCAACTCGGTATCCACGATACGGACTCGAGTGTATTACGCTCTGGATTTCTCTAATTTTTTTGAAAGTGACTTGTCATAGTGCACTTGTACAGCGAAAATGAGTGTATTAATTTACCAGTGAACTGAAACCAAGACCGCCAGTGCTAATCTATTATTAAGAGCGTGACACGAAATCAATTTTCAAAATCTTTGGGTTTATACTAAGTGGTAGCCAGGTTAGTGGTCAAACTAATTTAAAACATTTCTTTTCGCATTATCAATTAAAAATATCAAAGCATCATGACGAATTTCAACGGAAAAAGGTCCAAGAAAAATTTGTATTGGTAAAAATAAACCGATTGTGTATTCTGGATACCATAATGCAAGTGAAAGGGAATTGAATTGCCACAAAAAATAATGCAATAGAATGATTTCTTGTATTTCTTAAGTTTTATCCTTGTTGCTATCAGAGCTATCTATTAGAAGAGTGTGACACATGGACAGACGGACGGAAGGACGTGGCTCTTATTATAGTATAGATTATAGCTATAAAACTACAAATGGTAAAGAGATTTGGTTAATTCAGTATGAATGAGGAGGTTTCTGAGTTTTCTACCTGCATATCAAGTCTACCGAGAATCACAATATATTCCCCAAAAAGTTCATAAAATCCACCCCCCAAAATGAATCGCTACGCAATGGAACAACGAGCAGAAAATAGTGGAACTTCACTTCTGATGTAATTGTTCGGGTACTGCAGTTCAGAGGAATTTCAGGAATATTGATGGTATTGAAAGAAGTCATTCGAAGAAGTGCATAAAAAACTGATATTGAAATTCAGAGAAACTGGGACAACAGCAGACAGACAACATTGCAACAGACAACGTTGCATGGCCACGAACCATTCGAACTGGTGCTTCAATTCAACTTGTTTCAACGAGTGTTGCTGATCGTTCCAAAACGTCAACTAGGAGACGTTCAATTCAACTGAGAATGTCACGTACCTCACTGCGACGTATTTTGGTAAAAGACCTAAAGTATCATCCATATAAAATTCAATTAACTCAAGAACTCCATCTTACTGACTACCAGAAGCGATTAGATTTTGCATTTTTACGCCTTGTTTAGACGATAAAGAAATATTGTAATGGGAGTTAGAATTTCTTCCAAGACACATGGCCAAATTTTCTCACCGCTAGCGCAAAAAATTGCATCAAACAATTTTATAGAGATACAAAATCTACGAAAAGATTTGTAGGAGCTCTTTCAAATTCACATTTCGTCTGGCACTAAGATGTAAGTGAAGCCATGTAAACGTGAAAAGCGCTACATTCATGTTGGTGTTTCAATGCACATGTACGGGAGCTCGTAGACACGTATGTATGATGTTCACACGCCGTGTGCATCAAGTACAGGTATAGACAGAGCACAGGCTGCGTCGTGTAGTTCGGTTGCAGGGTAACCGGCAACTGCTGGATTTTTCAGCCCCGATTTAGGTCAAACGAACGACTTAAATATGTATATAGTTATCTATGCATGGTATATATAGTGAATTAATACAGTATACTAAATACATGTATAGTTATTTACATATATAAAAACCACAAATTATACTAAGAACTGGGTTTAAGAACCCAGCAGTGGCAACGCTGCAACTTCCGAACTCCTTGCTTCAGAGATACACACATTCAACCATTGTCTCTACTTGACTACAAAATGTAAAAGAACTAGATTTAGCTCTAAGCTGGACTATTAGGAAAACTTCACTGAAACTAATATTAACTAATAATAAACTGTAATCTATCAATAAGGATAAATATACATGCGTCTTGGGTAGTTACGCCGCAATAATTACGGCAGAGGTGGATAAATTTGTTTAGTCGTGGAAACATAAACTCAGTCGCAGTTCGTCAGACGTTCAGTTCCGCACCCTCCAGCCCGGTTGAACATAGTTTCTGTTGCATAAGAATCTGACTGTGCTCTGTCGCTAGCAAGCCCTTTGTTAACATGTTCATTAATTAGGATGCCTTTCAGCATTGTATTTTGTCATGTTAATTGTAAATTAATATTAAATCATTAACATTATTCATTTTTCCCCAACACGCTGAGTGCAATTGCCTAGCCGGTGAAAATCTTCACGTCGTATAGTCATTATCACTAGAAAGCACTGTAAAATTTACGGAACCTACCCTACTCCACTCCGCCACAGCGCCCATCGCTGTATCGAGGCGTTTTAGAAAAAATAAGGTCTTGTTTACATTACAAGTACGCGGTAAATACGTGCCATATAAATTCACACTAATCTACTTCTAGGAGTACTAACTGTACTCAATCGATTGCCGCTAATATATTTTGACCTTTTGACCACTCTAGCTAGTCCCAGTGACGAGTGGTGCCGAGATTGGATGAATTATTTTATTAGATACGACTGTGTTCGGACTGGTGGCTTGGACACTGGCTAGGATTTCGAATTTTTCCCGCTCACCTCTCCCACTTGTCGCTCTTTACGCGGTACGCGGTAGTGAGCATATGCTGGGCAGACATTTGAACACACGCGATTCACTTTCAATGTTTTCTTCCATTTCGGCAGCTAGGCTTGGAGGAGACTGAGTCACCCCCTCCTCATCATGTGGGGAAGGGTAGGGGAAGAATGGGTAGCAATGACAGGGAAGAATGTGGGTTTCCACAATAAAGTCAGGTCTGTACGCAATGAAGGTATAACATTCACTCATTGCATGATTCATTGGGAGGTGCTAGAAACGTAAAACAATAACGAAGAATTGTGATTAGTGTGACAAGATTCAGTTAATATAATTAATAACATCAAAACCTGTGCTCTTAATAGTCGGCTTTTTACAAATTTGTGCAAAGAAATGGGTTTAAATTATGAATCCCAGCTTCTTCAGACTGACATTCGATGGCGTTTAAGAGGTCGGGCTTTAAGAAGGCTGATCGCTTTAAAAAATTAAGTTGTGTTATTTTTATCTGGTAACGACTCAGATTTGGTGAAACATTTTTAAAACGAAAATTGGCTTTCCAAACTTTGTTATGCATCAGATATTTCTGACAAGCTTAATGACCTCAATATATCATTACATGGTGAAAATACAAATGTTTTTACATTAACTTAAAAAATTCAAGCTGTCCTGAAGAAAGGTAATGTATGGTTGATGAACGTAAAACGCAACTCATATGAGATGTTTCCATGTCTGGAAGTTCATCATAGAAAACTAACTAAATTTTTAAATAATGAAACCAATTATAATTAAGAACTGTGTAACCTTAAGGGAAAATTTTAAAAAGATATTTTCGTCAAGAATCAGACATGAGCCGATTTGATTGGATCCAAAATCTATTTGATGCTAAAGTTGAAAAAGTGTCATCTCACACTGAAGGCACAGGAAGAATTTGCAGAACTTTCTTGATTCTCCTCTAAAAACTGTTTGCTAAAATAATTCTAAATTCGTTTTGCGTTGGCATAAAAGTTGAATATCCAAACTTGCAATGGATACTTTTCTACCTTTTGCGTCAATATATTTATGTGAAAGGGCTTTTTCGGCATTAAATAATCTCAAAACAAAACATCGATCTAGTTTAATAAATATTGAAACTGTATTTAAACGAACATTAACAAAAATAGAGCTTAGATTTTACCTGTGTAAGAAAATGCAGGCGCATCAATCCCGTTAATTAGATACAAGTGACATTATTTAATGCCACTAATAGTATCTATAGACTTCTTTTATTACTGTATAAAATACACACACTATAAATGTTTTTTTTTGTACTGTATACCCGATTTCTTCATAAACATTGAATTTTTCTCTTATATTTATATTTTATTCTTTATCGTCTTAAAGTTAAATACCTGCTAAGTGTCGGACAGACCTGCTGGTGTCGGGTTTGCCGCTACGAAGCTTAACATTCAGGTTTCATCTTCTAGCGCAGCTGAGTAAATTTAAAATCTAAAGAATCAGGGGAGAAGATGACAGGCTCCGCCCACTACGTCGTAGTCTCTTCAGTCTTCGTTTGCATGTGCGCGGCAGGGTGAAAGATTTCGTACAGGACGACAGATTGATAAAAGAACTAATAAAACAATGGAAGACAATCTTAAGCAATGGAAGATCGCTGTCACGGACGATGGGAGACGCATAGGACGACAGATTGATAATAGAAATAATAAAACAACTGTTTTACCGAAGTTAATAATACATGAATGTTTCATAAAACAAGATTCCGAAACTAATGCTCATTTTATTCATGGTTTCACTTGCATTATTTTGAAAAAAAAGTTTTGAACGTGTATTAGGTTTTGTTCCATGCATTTGTATATTCGTGATAATAAACTGTTTACAGTATTTGTTTTATTATATGATTCGTTTGAGCAATATAAAATAGGTTAATACGGATAAATCGATGCATATTTCGTGAAAAATGGAGGTGTTAGAGAAAATGGATGGCATACCTGAAATTAGCATTCGAAATACACGTTATAACAGCTCAAAAGCTATCGCCACCGAAATTAGTGTGAGCCTGTATATTGAGTGAATAATTTAGGCCATAAAGTGCAACCACTCACTCAAAATTTGCTTTTAAATTCTATATTTACGATTTAAACTGAATAAATTGGAAAATGACGTTGGATATCCATTGTGTCACACGAGATATTTTTGTTGAATAAATTTTGTATATCCTAGAAGGTCAAAGTTACAGCTTGAATGTGAAACATTTTTCTATTTGGTCTAAGACAGAGAAATTATGGACTCTAAAATCATTGGTTGTCCGGTAATTTGAAGTTGGCACTTAAAACTAGGCTAAGTTAGATCAGGAGGAGTTATTTGATGTAAATAGCGACCTAAGTTGAATTTCTTCAACAAAATCACACACGTGAGTTTCGAATTGGACGTCAACAACTTGATTTGTTTGAATTCTGGTTGATAATACTAGATTAATACACGAAACTTGGCATCATTTGTTAATGGCGCGGAAAATTCAAGTAAATTTTAGATTTCAAAGAAGAAATTAGGCTTCAATATATTTGTTATTTGTATACCAAGATTGTATGCAACTAATTATCTATTTCTAAGCAAGATCATTAAGTTATAGTAATAGAATGATGACTTTTGACCCTTTCTTATGTCCCTGGCCATAAAATCATTCTATCCGCCAATGGTCGTGCACAAAAAGACCACAGGAGGAGTCTCGAACTCACATCCTTCACATCACTAGCGGATTCTCTCACCAGTCGGCCATGCTGCCGTCTGCTGAAAAATTAAATAACACGGATAAAAGTGATCGATAACAGAATCTAAAAAAAAGTTATGCCAGGAGGTGAACACCAAATATCAGGTTGCAACGAAAGTTCAGTCAATTTTGGGAACGAAAATTCTGTCAATTTTTTGGTTGAAATGAAAATTCAGCTAAACCAAGATTTATTTTATCATTGACAAAGTCACCATTGTCACTAATGACTTCTTTCCACCTTTCTATACATTTTTTGATGCCTCTGTCATAGAATTCATTTGGTTTTGACTCGAAAAATAAATTGGCTTTATTTCAACTTTTTCTCTTGAAGTAAGCATTTGTCCTGAAGGATGATTCTGTAGGCGTCTACAGAGATTTTAATCTGTTGGAACAAGATCGAGAGAACATGGTGGGTGAATCAAAACTTCCCAACAAAACTTTTTAATGAAATTCTTTGTCCTTCTTGAAGTGAGGGGTCTGACATTGTCATGTTGCTGGATCACTCCTCTTCTGTTTACCGACGAAGGTCATTTTTTCTTTAGAGCAGTCTTCAAACGGCATAGCTTTTGGCAGTACACTGCACAAGTTCTGGTTTGATTGCCACCTAACAGCTCATAATGAACAATTTTCTTTATGTCCCGCAACAAACAAAAATTTTTTCAGCTGCAGACCAGACTACGTCCAGGCTGTGAAATAAGGTTGGAATTACGGCTGNGCGAGTATATGAGCCGAGGTCGTCAATAGCGTGGCGTTTCTACAGTCGCTACCATTACTCACTTGTGTCAGGTGTGTAACACCCTGACGGATTGGAAGAGAATAAAGTAACCTCTGGAGTAACGTTTTATTACCTTACAGTACCAGTGATATATATATATATATATATATATATATATATATATATATATATATATATATATATATATATATATATATATATATATATATATATATATATATATATATATATCAGAGAAATGAGATAAACGGAATAAAGAGAATATACGAGATAACGAGAAGACGAAGTGGATTCGCTATAAAGATAACTGACGTAATTGCTGTCACCGGAACTTGACATTACAGATGATGCATAAAAATGTCAAACTAGTAGAATTTCAACCAACCTTTACTATCAAAGATGCAGTTTATTTGCATCAAGAAGCTTGGGATGCTGTAAAAGTCCCAACTGTTTGTGGAGCATGGCATCATGTGTGGCCTCAGCAAGATACTAAAAATGAAGTTGAAATGAATGAAATTCCCCAGACTTCAAATTCCGTGGTAATAGAGCTAGGAATTCTTTCACTGAAACAAATGTG
The DNA here is from genome assembly GCA_006783055.1 of Trinorchestia longiramus. NCBI lineage: Eukaryota > Metazoa > Arthropoda > Malacostraca > Amphipoda > Talitridae > Trinorchestia > Trinorchestia longiramus. The sequence goes on from VCRD01003816.1 coordinate 45,563, forward strand.
CAGACTTGCTACAGATGATGATCCTTTACATAACCTAGACAATTATGATTTACAAAGCTGGATTGAAGCAAACCTAAATGACAACCGACCGGGTTTCACAGATCATCAAACCGAAGCGAATCTTCGTAATGATGAAGATAATTCATGCTGTCCCAGCAGCGAAGAAGACGAACATGCTGAAGAAATTACATGAGAATCTGTTGAGAAAGCCATTGAAAATGTGATCCAATTCATAGAGAGAAAACCTATTTTTGACAGTAAAGATTCTATGCCAGCTACATAGATGGCTACAACAATGTCTTCCAACCAAAAAGTTAGAAGAAATAAAACGGGAAGAAATGAGGAAGAAGATACAGGAGGTAATGAACGATAATACAGATGAATAATAACATATAACGGGACATTACTTACAATAAATTGAAGCTCAAATGTTACAATCGTAGAAACATTAATTTAACATGCTTTATTTCTTGGTTTAGCCTAGCCACAAACATGATGTTTCGTTTTTGAATGTGAACATGCAATTCTTGCAAATGTTCCAATGTAAAGTTCCTACAAAAAATGCCTGCAATAAAGTAATTTATGTTTCAATAAATCTTTTATTTTCCTATTCTCATGCAGATAACTTGACAACCGGTATAACTTGACTTCTGGACGTGTATGAGTCTGCTTGTCAGGAACTCTACTGTACCGCTTTGCATATTTTATCGTACGTTAAACGGCTCTTTAGGTGCGGATGTGCTTCTGACGATAGGATTCTGTTTGACACCTTCTAAGTTTTCTGTATGACTGTTACCAGGTATTTTTTCAAAAATCAAGCTATAATCGGAGACTGAGGCTTACATGCGTGAATAGTGCCTTTACTTTAGACGTCATGAGACTTTCGTAGCAAACCAAGTATGCACGAAACCGCACACTTCTATTATCTAACCTCATTTTATTTTATTCTAAATCTAGTTTTTGAAGTAAACTTTACTCGACTAAACTTAAGAAACACTTTAAGCAGGAGTAGGGTGCGTACAAAATTTCCCGTACTAAGGGTACTCGTAAATGTAAATGATGCGAG
>VCRD01003816.1:53068-94665 GCA_006783055.1 Trinorchestia longiramus
AACACAAGCAAGCATAAAGCTTCATAGTTAAACATCAGATCAAAATTAATAGAGTTCATTTCTACGCGTGGTTACAGAATCGCAGACAAAGTAGTACACAAGAACTAGAAATACAATACAAGTTCGAAGAACGCAGAGCAAAATCGCAAACGACGTAACAGAGTTACAGCACTCTACATATCGCAAGAGGAATACATAACAACAACGAGAAAAAAAATTACAAGCTTACAAGAATAATCGGATACATGTTTCGCAGCAATGATTCTTCCAACCCAGCAATAATGATAAATAATAATAACACAACAATAATAATACGGAATTACATTTCCGGTTACATAGGTTGGCCATATTTGATTACATTGGTTACAGAAATATCAGAAAACAAAATACATGGAAATACAACGAAACAACGCAACACGTTACCTACGCCGTACGTTCTTGCATCAGCTCATAGTCACTCGAGTTTTCAATCACCCTAGGCGGTTTCGGTGGGGACTGACATCTTGTTTGTTGTGGGGGTGGTGTTCTCAATAAATCGAATTGTCTAGGCTCAGATCGACCAGGCGAAATTGCTCTTATTGTCGGAGCTCGAGGTCCTCACACTGTGGCTGCTGTTGCCTGAACCCTGGGATGATAGTGGGTCTACGGCAAATGCAATAGAGAGTGCCTCCAACCAGGAATGCCAGGACCGTGATCCCAAAGATGGTCAAACCTGATGCGGACCGATGAATAATGATTTCCCATTGTGGCCGCTTCCGGTTTGGCCATCTTTGGGATAGCGGTTCCGGTTTGGCCATCTGAACGGTTTACCCTTCAGAGCAATTCCTTTCCGATTTTTATTCAAAATATTTAACAACTGATCTGTAGTTTCATCATCCGCTGAAGCATTAATATGTTTTGTAGTGAATTCTGGTAGACCCTCTGCTTTCAGCAGGGCGTCTACCACATCGACTTCATTTAAATCTCTATCATCTAATTTTTCGATACGCGTTAGCAAAGCTCCTCCTCGCAATTTTACTCCCTCCCCGTTTGGGTTAAGGAACATGATGGGTAGTGATTCATTTTTCACTACTGCCAGTGATGATGCTATCAGTAGTCGTTACATTATTTTGAACTGGATACGTATCTCCATTTTTATACCTGGCTTATTGATCGACATAATCACATTTTCGTTACTGGGAATGACCAAATCATAATCGGCGTGAATATCCACAACTAGGTTACCCTCATGAATCACACTTACTTTATCACTTGTTGCCTTCATGGCGTTAGTTCTCAATTTCGTATTATAGAACGTTATCTCTCCCCTCGAGAAATCAGTCTTTGCTTCACTATCATACAATACATCTGTCCCGATCAAAATTTCTGACTGAATATGATTCGCCAGACAAAACATCATTACCTACTACTACGGCTTCTACCGTTTTCTCTACATCTCCTTCGAGTTTTAGGGTAACAACTGTCTTCCCTTTTATTGCTATCAACTGCCCAGTTACACCTTTAATTCTCATATTACTGGGGTTTACAGGCGTATTCACTGCCTCTCTCTTTATTAGTTACTGTAAATCCCGTGTTTACCAGTGCTTTCAACATCCCATAATTTACACAAACATCTACTGTAGGTCTCCGCATGGTCCGCTCACTACGGTCTCTGTCCACATCATCGGTGTCGCACTTTATCATGTTAGGGTTCTCTACATGGGACTTTATCGCTGTGAGTTTATATCTTTTCATTCTCTTTCTCACCAGCGTTACCGAACATTGTTCAACATTATCTACTTTGGCTTCGTCTATTTTCTCCCGGGTATCCGTTCGGCCTGAGCTACTCTCGCTCAACATAGCGTCAGGCCTCTTGCCTGCACTTGCTCGTACATTCGAGTCTAAAATCTCTGCAATTAATCCCAATACATCATCTTTATTCGCTGTTTTACTTCTATTCTGACTGTCCTCGTTACCTAGTCACTCGAGTTACACTGTCGACACTATTTCGACCTCAGTCTGCAGCCGTTACAACCTTCTTACGTACATTCTTACACTTTAATACATCACTTATTTTATCGGTACGACTTTACCAATCACAAGCTTCAGACGCTACGCTACGGTTACTCTTGCTACACGTACTTGACACTTCAAGTTTTAAATTTCTCTTAACACAATTTCTACTCTGTTCAATACAATTTCCCTTCTTACTTATTGGATCCGTAGCGCCTGACCGACGGCATCAATCGCCGTATTTTTCGTTATAATCTATTTCCTATGTACAGTATACAGTGCTCTTCTATTCATGCAATCCCTCGCCAAGTGTCGCAATTTGTTGCACTCGTAGCAACGCCGCAGGTTGTCCTCACTCCCTGCTTTCCCAGGTGAGTAGTTGTACCCAAGCGGAGGCCCTGAGCCTCTTCCGCGCGGCCGTCCCCCCCCCATGGCGATGATGATCCTCGCCATGAATTCTCCGGCTGACTTCCTCCTCTCGACGGCGGTCGTCCTCCTCTGTTTGGCTGCCAGCTCCCGACGTGGCGCTCCTCATGGTGAAACTAGTTCCTGGACGTTGGCCTGACTCTGCCAACTCCGTTGGCAGCTCTGCAGCCTGATGTATGTTTTCGGAAGTCCGATTTGTATTTTCGGAGGGGAAAGATAGTAATCTCTCAGCCGGATGGGAACTTTTCTCGTTCGTCTCGGACGTGCTGAATCCGACGCCACCTCTTGTAGCGAAATGGTTTCATCCGGTTCGAACAGCGGGTCCAGCGAGTCGTCAGGCTGGTCTCGTTCCTCGTCGGAACTGCCGTGACGACTCATTCACGGTTCTACAGTATGCCCTACGGATTGGAAGTGTGCCTCACATGCACCTTTCTATACAACCTCTGCTCTAAAATGCTGGACACTGCAGGACACTTTGCTGCACTTTATACTGCTCGCCTTCACACAGGACGCCTTTATTTTTCCTCAGGTCGATTTCTTCTTCATATCCTTTTAATTCTCAGAGTTCACACAGGCCTGGAAAAACTATGGTTCTCAGAGTTCACACAGCCCTGGAAAAATACGGTTCTCAGAGTTCACACAGCCCTGGAAAAATACGGTTCTCAGAGTTCACACAGCTAGGGAAAAATACGGTTCTCAGAGTTCACACAGCCCTGGAATAATTACAGATCTCAGAGTTCACAGAGCCCTGGAAAAATACGGTTCTCAGAGTTCACACAGCCCTGGAATAATTACAGATCTCAGAGTTCACAGAGCCCTGGAAAAATGCTGTTCACAGAGTTCACACAGCCCTGTAATAATACGATTCTCAGAGTTCACACAGCTCTGGAATAATTACACCATACTCACTACTGTACCGGATAATCATGGGGTATTCAAATACTCACGAATGGGTACAGATCTGCAGCTCTGTACTCGTTGAACGGTTGATCACGCCAGTCCCCATACTGGCCACCAATTCTGTCAAGTTCCGGTGACAGCAATTACGTCAGTTATCTTTATAATGGATCCACTTCGTCTTCTCGTTATATCGTATATTCTCATTAGTCCGTTTATCTTCCTTCTCTGAGATATATATATATATATATATATATATATATATATATATATATATATATATATATATATATATATATATATATATATATATATATATATATATATATATATATATATATATATATATGTATGTATACGAGTATATATTTATATATATTCTACTGGTACAGTAAGGTAATGAAACGTTACTCCAGAGGTTGCTTTATTCTTTTCTAATCCGTAAGGATGTTACANGAATGAGATCAAAATAGTTAAGCTGACAGGAATACACTGTGCTGGTTTCTCGCAATCTAACCTACTGTGAACTGCCTATAAAGCACAATCAGACGCAGTGAATGCCTACACTGTGTTCCGCAGTTCACGGCCAGCATCCGTCCCGTAATCATCAAATAATTCTTTCAAGCAGCTTAAAATATGTCTTCAATCTGAGAATCTCCAGTGTCGCAGTGTTATTCTCATGACAGGAAACTAACTTCACTGCGACCTCTGGCCAACGGTTGCGGTCGGCGATGTGGGACTGCACGACTCGTTTCTACGAGTTGGATCTGCCGGCCATCCAGACATGGCTCGGCAGCAACATGGGAGATCAACAGGCTAACTCTTTTTCTAGGTGGGTTGCAGAGACAATTGGCGCAGTATCCAGTCAGCTGATGCTGATGTAATGTCCACCACTCTGTCCTCATAAATAAATATAAAAGTCGTAAAGGGTTCTCGCATCTGGGTCGTATCTTCTCTAGCTTAGATGTGTTGCATATGGTGTAGGAAAACTACTATCTCAATTCTCCACCTTACTCTTAATTGTTAATCTAAAAATTCGTAATCTAAATATTGCTACTGATTTCATTAACTTCCCACTAAGGAAACTAAATTTCGTGATAAGTTTCTTCTCCTTTACAAATTGCTAGATGTATGATTAACACGTTGCCTCCAATTGTCTGGCCGGTGTAAGTCTTCACTTTGTACGCATAGTCAGTAGAAGGTTCTAAAAAAATTACAGAACCTAACCTAAGTGGCCCACATACGTACGACTTCGGAGTCAACGTGTTAAGACCCGTCGGGGAAAGATTCGTCTTTCTTTGCAAATAGAAACAACGTAGCTATTGGTTTGCTTATAGCCCGGAAACTTCTTCTTCAGGGATGCCAGTGGGCTCGACCTGGCGTAGCGCTACCGACGTAGTTAGTGTCGAAAACTCCAGGTCACTTGAAGTCTAGTTTCTACGTTTCGCTTACAATAATAAATTCTTATTGCTATACGTTAGACCAAACTGGATTTCCTCTCCTCCCCAATGATCATTTTCGATAGGGTGTGTCCTGTTAGCTTCAAAGTATTGGGGAAACTGGTAGCAAGGAACGAGAGACCCAGCAAGAAATGTGGCAGCTCCACTTAGTCGATTGAAGATTATTGGTATTATTATTGTTGATTATTATTATTATCTACTGGAGCATAAATAAAAATTCATTCATCACTGTTTATACTCAAATTAAGGATTTTCATTGTATTGCTTAGTAAAGACATAAGAAGTTGTATTTCTGAGTCACAAACTTCTACCATTAGTCACACAGGTCTCTATAATGGGTAGGAACAACTACAACTTCATTTAAATACAACGTAAGAAATAACAGAGACGAAATCAACCCTGCAGTAGACCATTTAATTCGTACAATAGAAAAAATAGTAAAGGAAATAAATATGCATACTTAACCTGAAAAAAATAAACATAAAACAAAATATTACTGTTTAGTAGTTAAGTTTATTGTAAATTTTGACGTACCAAATAAATTGCAAAACACCAGGGTATGCTTGGGAGGGCACGAAACATTCGTGCACTTACACCACCACGAGAGAAGCTGGGCAACTAAGAAGGAAAGCTAGTTCATCAAGGTTCACAGAATGACATTTCCATCAGCTTTTCATCTTTCAAGAACTGGAATGTGCTTGAATTCAATTATGACTCAGCCTGAATGAGTTTTGATACACTAGTGAACTAAAAGCAGAGACAAAGTAAACAGTTACCTATATCATTTGGATTAACCACACGCTGATTCAAAGTTTACAAAAGTGAGCCACTGATAATCGAATTGTAAAATTATGTTGCCCTAAGTTGCAATCAATGAAAGTAGGCTAATTACTATAACGAAACTCGACCTTTCAAAATAGCTCAATGTTGACATTCTTCGACTGTTGCCATCTCTTTGGTATAGCGCTGTTCATCAATCATTATCGCCGTTAAGTACGACGTAGGATTAACTTTATAAATTTACACAAATTGAAAACATTTTTTAACAAGAACACCCTAATGAAAAATGAACAAGTTGGGGCATCAAAGTTTTTTCTGTTTTCTAAAAACGTCAATCAAAAATTATCTGCTCTCACAGATAACTTTGGGAAAAGAAATATTTGGAATAAACGAACAACTATTGAAGGATGGAAAGCATTAGTAGACTACTCGACACATTTGCCAAAAACCAGGGATCGTTGAGCAAGAGTAGACTACTGTCCGCTAGTCTAGTCTTCTCACATGATCATGTCTCGATGGCATCGAGGTGAAGTAGACTACTTGCAGTAGTCTAGTTCACCAGTTCCAAGGGCGCAGCGATGCTGCCCAGGTGAAGTGGACTATTCTCAGGTTATCAAGCCCGTATAAGAGAACTAATGTGATTGGTTGGTGATTTCGTTGTGACTTGTAATTGGTTGGTGTTTTCGTCGAAGAAAATTGTGCACCATCCTTTTTTTGTGGGTAACAAATGTAAATTTCTGACTATTAATATCGAGCTCAAGACATTTAAATTATTTGTTGCTATTGTTTTTTCATGAAATGAAGTCATTGTAAACAATCTCGTAGAACATGCATCTGACTAATCTTGAGGTTTGAAAATTAACTGAAAATAAAATATATGATATTAGAGACGATATGAATTTATTTGTTACTGTTGAAATAACATTTACAGTATATAGACTAGGGGGACGGCTCATAACTGCAAATAATATACAAAAAACTTGGTCTACAGTTTGTAATACATCATTTTAGGTTACTATCAGGCCTTAACGTCAGTTTTATCCGTTTCTTGATTTATAATTTTAGTGTACGATTATATTAATCGTACAGATGTGTGGCTATCAAAATCACTTAAATATTATTTACACTTTCAGATTTTATGATAATAAAATCTTATTGCTGGCTTAGAACTTATTGCTGGCTGCCATTGATGATTCTTTCAAAACAACTAAAACAATGAGCAAGAAGTTTAACATGAGCTGCATGACCATATGTCATGAAATTATAAGAATTGCTAAAGTCTCCAAGGTTGGAAAATGGATTCCACACGATCTTTCAGAAAACAATTTCCAACAACGTGTGAACTGTTGTCTTACNCTACGTTATGTTCAAATTAAAACCCAATTCTTAGATAGAATCGTTACTGGAGGTGAGAAATGGATGCCGTACAATTATGTTAAACATAAAAGACTGTCGCTCAGCCTTAATTCCAACCTTATTCCACAGCCTGGACGTAGTCTGCAGCTGAAAAATTTTTGTTTGTAGCGGGACATAAAGGAAATTGTTCATTATGAGCTGTTAGGTGGCAATCAAACCAGAACTTGTGCAGTGTACTGCCAAAAGCTATGCCGTTTGAAGACTGCTCTAAAGAAAAAATGACCTTCGTCGGTAAACAGAAGAGGAGTGATCCAGCAACATGACAATGTCAGACCCCTCACTTCAAGAAGGACGAAGAATTTGATTAAAAAGTTTTGTTGGGATGTTTTGATTCACCCACCATGTTCTCTCGATCGTGTTCCAACAGATTAAAATCTCTTTAGACGCCTACAGAATCATCCCTCAGGACAAATGCTTACTTTAAGAGAAAAAGTTGAAATAAAGCCAGTTTATTTTTTGAGTCAAAACCAAATGAATTCTATGACAGAGGCATCAAAAAATTTATAGAAAGGTGGAAAGAAGTCATTAGTGACAATGGTAACTATGCCAATGATAAAATAAATCTTGGTTTCGCTGAATTTTCATTTCAACCAAAAAATGGACAGAATTTTCGTTCCCAAAATTGACTGAACTTTCGTTGCAACCTGATATTTGGTGTTCACCTCCCGGCATAACTTTTTTTAGATTCTGTTATCGATCACTTTTATCCGTGTTATTTAATTTTTCAGCAGACGGCAGCATGGCCGACTGGTGAGAGAATCCGCTAGCAATTTGAAGGATGTGAGTTCGAGACTCTCCTCCTGTGGTCTTTTTGTGCATGACCATTGGCGGATAGAATGATTTTACGGTCAGGGACATAAGAAAGGGTCAAAAGTCATCCTTCTATTACTATTACTTAATGATCTTGCTTAGAAATAGATAATTAGTTGTATACAATCTTGGTATACGAATAACAAATATATTGAAGCCTAATTTCTTCTTTGAAATCTAAAATTTACTTGAATTTTCCACGCCATTAGCAAATGATGCCAAGTTTCGTGTATTAATCTAGTATTATCAACTGGAATTCAAACAAATCAAGTTGTTGACGTCCAATTCGAAACTCACGTTGGTGATTTTGTTGAAAAAATTCAACTTAGGCCGCTATTTACATCAAATAACTCCTCCTGATCTAACTTAGCCTAGTTTTAAGTGCCAACTTCATATTACCTGACAACCAATGATTTTAGAGTCCATAATTTCTCTGTCTTAGACCAAATGGAAAAATGTTTCACATTCAAGCTGTAACTTTGACCTTCTAGGATATACAAAATTTATTCAACAAAAATATCTCCCGTGACAATGGATATCCAACGTCATTTTATAATTTATTCAGTTTAAATCGTAAATACAGAATTTAAAAGCAAATTTTGAGTGAGTGGTTGTTCTATAGGGCCTAAATTATTCTCTCAATACACAGGCTAACACTTATTTCGGTGGCGATAGCTTTTGAGCTGTTATAACGTGCATTTCGAATGCTAATTTCAGGTATGCCATCCATTTTCTCTAACACCTCCATTTTTCACGAAATATGCATCGATTCATCCGTATTAACCTATTTTATATTGCTCAAACGAATCATATGATAAAACAAATACTGTAAACAGTTTATTGTTACGAATATACAAATGCATGGAACAAAACCTAATACACTTTCAAAATTTTTTCTTCTAAATAATGCAAGTGAAACCATGAATAAAATGAGCATTAGTTTCGGAATCTTGTTTTATGAAACATTCATGTATTATTAACTTCGGTAATACAGTTGTTTTATTATTTCTATTTTCAATCTGTCGTCCTATGAGTCTCCCATCGTCCGTAACAGCGATCTTCCATTGCTTAAGATTGTCTTCCATTGTTTTATTAGTTCTTTTATCAATCTGTCGTCCTATGCGAAATCTTTCACCCTGCCGCGCACATGCAAACGAAGACTGAAGAGACTAGGACGTAGTGGGCGGAGCCTGTCATCTTCTACCCTGATTGTTTAGATTTTAAATTTACTCAGCTGCGATAGAAGATGAAACCTGAATGTTTAGCTTCGTAGCGGCAAACCCGACACCAGCAGGTCTGTCTGACACTTAGCAGGTATTTAACTTTAAGACGATAAAGAATAAAATATAAATATAAGAGAAAAATTCAATGTTTATGAAGAAATCGGGTATACTGTACAAAAAAAACATTTATAGTGTGTGTATTTTATACAGTAATAAAAGAAGTCTATAGATACTATTAGTGGCATTAAATAATGTCACTTGTATTTAATTAATGGGATTGATGCGCCTGCATTTTCTTACCCAGGTAAAATCTAAGCTCTATTTTTGTTAATGTTAGTTTAAATACAGTTTCAATATTTATTAAACTAGATCGATGTTTTGTTTTGAGATTAGTTAATGCCGAAAAAGCCCTTTCACATAAATATATTGACGCAAAAGGTAAAAGAGTATCCACTGCAAGTTTGGATATTCAACTTTTATGCCAACGCAAAACGAATTTAGACTTATTTTAGCAAACATAGTTTTTAGAGAAGAATCAAAAAAGTTCTGCAAATTCTTCCTGTGCCTTCAGTGTGAGATGACACTTTTTCAACTTTAGCATCAAATAGAGTTTGGATCCAATCAAATCGGCTCATGTCTGATTTTTGACGAAAATATCTTTTTAAAATTTTCCCCTAAGGTTACAAAGTTCTTAATTATAATTGGTTTCATTATTTCAAAATTTAGTTAGTTTTCTATGATGAACTTCCAGACATGGAAACATCTCATATGAGTTGCGTTTTACGTTCATCAACCATACATTACCTTTCTTCAGGACAGCTTGAATTTTTTAAGTTAATGTAAAAACATTTGTATTTTTACCATGTAATGATATATTAAGGTCATTAAGCTTGTCAGAAATATCTGATGCATAACAAAGTTTGGAAAGCCAATTTTCGTTTTAGAAATGTTTCACCAAATCTGAGTCGTTACCAGATAAAAATAACATGACTTAATTTTTTTAAAGCGATCAGCCTTTTTAAAGCCCGACCTCTTAAACGCCATCGAATGTCAGTCTGAAGAAGCTGGGATTCATAATTTAAACCCATTTCTTTGCACAAATTTGTAAAAAGCCGACTATTAAGAGCACAGGTTTTGATGTTATTAATTATATTAACTGAATCTTGTCACACTAATCACAATTCTTCGTTATTGTTTTTCGTTTCTAGCACCTGCCAATGAATCATGCAATGAGTGAATGTTATACCTTCATTGCGTACAGACCTGACTTTATTGTGGAAACCCACATTCTTCCCTGTCATTGCTACCCGTTCTTCCCCTACCCTTCCCCACATGATGAGGAAGGGGTGACTCAGTCTCCTCCAAGCCTAGCTGCCGAAATGGAAGAAAACATTGAAAGTGAATCGCGTGTGTTCGAATGTCTGCCCAGCATATGCTCACTACCGCGTAAAGAGCGACAAGTGGGAGGGGTGAGCGGGAGAAATTCGAAATCCTAGCCAGTGTCCAAGCCACCAGTCCGAACACAGTCGTATCTAACAAAAAAATTCACCCAATCTCGGCACCACTCGTCACTGGGACCAGATAGAGTGGTCAAAAGGTCAAAATATATTAGCGGCAATCGATTGAGTACAGTTAGTAATCCTAGAAGTAGATTAGTGTGAATTTATATTGCACGTATTTACCGCGTACTTGTAATGTAAACAAGACCTTATTTTTTTCTAGAACGCCTCGATACAGCGATAGGCGCTGTGGCGGAGTGGAGTAGGTTAGGTTCCGTAAATTTTACAGTGCCTTCTAGTGATAATGACTGTACGACGTGAAGATTTTCACTGGCTAGGCAATCGCACTCAGCGTATTGGGGAAAAATGAATAATATTAATGATTTTATATTAATTTACAATTAACATGACAAAATACTATGCTGAAAGGCATCCTAATTAATGAACATGTTAACAAAGGGCTTGCTAGCGACAGAGCACAGTCAGATTCTTACGCAACAGAAACTATGTTCAACCGGGCTGGAGGGTGCGGAACTGAACGTCTGACGAACTGCGACTGAGTTTATGTTTCTACGACTAAACAAATTTATCCACCTCTGCCGTAATTATTGCGGCGTAACCACCCAAGACGCATGTATATTTATCATTATTGATAGATAACAGTTTATTATTAGTTAATATTAGTTTCAGTGAAGTTTTCCTAATAGTCCAGCTTAGAGCTAAATCTAGTTCTTTTACATCTTGTAGTCAAGTAGAGACAATGGTTGAATGTGTGTAGCTCTGAAGCAAGGAGTTTGGAAGTTGCAGCGTTGCCAGTGCTGGGTTCTTAAACCCAGTTCTTAGTATAATTTGTGGTTTATATATGTAAATAACTATACATGTATGTAGTATACTGTATTAATTCACTACCTATATATACCATGCATAGATAACTATATACATATTTAAGTCGTTCGTTTGACCTAAATCGGAGCTGAAAAATCCAGCAGTTGCCGGTAACCCTGCAACCGAACTACACGACGCAGCCTGTGCTCTGTCTGTACCTGTACTTGATGCACACGGCGTGTGAACATCATACATACGTGTCTACGAGCTCCCGTACATGTGCATTGAAACACAGACATGAACGTAGCGCTTTTCACGTTTACATGGCTTCACTTACATCTTAGTGCCAGACGAAATGTGAGTTTGAAAGAGCTCCTACAAATCTTTTCGTAGATTTTGTATCTCTATAAAATTGTTTGATGCAATTTTTTTGCGGTAGCGGTGAAAAAATTCGGCCATGTGTCTTGGAAGAAATTCTAACTCCCATTAAAATATTTCTTTATCGTCTAAACAAGGCATAAAAATGCAAAATCTAATCGCTTCTGGTAGTCAGGAAGATGGAGTTCTTGAGTTAATTGAATTTTATATGGATGATACTTTAGGTCTTTTACCAAAATACGTTGCAGTAAGGTACGTGACATTCTCAGTTGAATTGAACGTCTCCTAGTTGACGTTTTGGAACGATCAGCAACACTCGTTGCAACAAGTTGAATTGAAGCACCAGTTCGAATGGTCCGTGGCCTGTCACAATGTTGTCTGTCTGCTGTTGTCCCAGTTTCTCTGAATTTCAATATCAGTTTTTTATGCACTTCTTCGAATGACTTCTTTCAATACCGCCAATATTCCTGAAATTCCTCTGAACTGCAGTACCCGAACAATTACATCAGAAGTGAAGTTCCACTATTTTCTGCTCGTTGTTCCATTGCGTAGCGATTCATTTTGGGAGGTTGATTTTATGAACTTTTTGGGGAATATATTGTGATTCTCGGTAGACTTGATACGCAGGTAGAAAATTCTGAAATCTCCTCATTCATACTGAATTAACCAAATCTCTTTACCATTTGTAGTTTTATAGCCATAATCTATACTATAATAAGAGCCACGTCCTTCCGTCCGTCTGTCCATGTGTCACACTCTTCTAATCGATAGCTTTGATAGCAACAAGGATAAAACTTAAGAAATACACGAAATCATTCTATTGCATTAGGGCCTATTTTTTGTGGCAATTCAATTCCCTTTCACTTGCATTATGGTATCCAGAATACACAATCGGTTTATTTTTACGAATACAAATTTTTGTTGGACCTTTTTCTGTTGAAATTCGTCATGATGCTTTGATATTTTTAATTGATAATGCGAAAAGAAATGTTTTAAATTAGTTTGACTACTAACCTGGCTAACACTTAGTATAAACCCAAAGATTTTGAAAATTGATTTCGTGTCACGCTCTTAAGAATAGATTAGCACTGGCGGTCTTGGTTTCAGTTCACTGGTAAATTAATACACTCATTTTCGCTGTACAAGTGCACTATGACAAGTCACTTTCAAAAAAATTAGAGAGATCCAGAGCGTAATACACTCGAGTCCGTATCGTGGATACCGAGTTGGGCGTATATTGCAGCTCAAAGATACTGTAGTCTAAGTGTTTATTATTGTCACAAGAAAAATAAGTTACTTTTGAAATAAGCTTAACACGTTTGTTGCGATTGCCTAATTGGTGTAAAACTTCACTTTGTACGCATAGTCACTAGAAGGATCTGAAAAAATTACAGAACCTAACCTAAGTGACCCACCGGTGGGTCGCATCGCAACAAACGTGTTAAGCATGGAAACTCCACTCGAACGAAAAATAGACTGAATCGAGAGCGAAAAAGAAGAGCGAGAGAAAGATTATCTCAAGAAAGATTTATAAATATTTTTTCCCATTATTTTTGATGGTACGGGTACACTGTCACGAAAAATTGAGACACACCGAAATGCATGCTAGGATAATAACTGTGACTGGACGCTTTCTTTTAATCGATAATGCGAAAAGAAATGTTTTAAATTAGTTTGACCAGCAACCTGGCTACCACTTAGTATAAGGCCAAAGATTTTGGAAATTGAGTTATTGTTTTCGAAATTGTGATTTTCTTGAAAAGCTTCAAAGAGATAATAGAGGATATTTCAGAATAAAATTCAGGCAAAAAACGCCAACATGGATAGAAAGGTGTCCTCCGTAAGAAAGAAGCAGCAAGACTTCGACAGCAAGAAAGACGTTGTTCGTCCGATAAAAAAGTGATTCTCTTCCCAAGCCTAAAACTGATTCCTTTGGGAACAAATTATTAACGGCCATTCCACTAGTAGTATTAAAAAGGTACCTTACTTATAGGACACCCTGTATTATACATTGTATTGAAAAATAACTCTAATACATAATGACTAATGAAGTTAATTACCGTTATGCTTACATTTTAGCAAACTGGAGCAAGTCAAGTAGCTAAAGCACACTGCCGGTCAGCTAACAAGAAGGAGTAACTGGGTATGACTGCGTATTGGCTGAACCCAAACTCCAGGGACAGGAAGATGGCTGTCTTGGCCTGCGAAAGAATCAAAGGTAGTCACACCAGGTGATGTACTCGCCCAAGTTATGAAGAATGTCCACATCCATTTTGAGATAGAAGATAAGGTGACCATGCTAGTGGTTATATTTTTCGTTTGAGAATTCTTGAATATCGTAAGTTCAATGAAGTAGAGATAGTCGATAGAATAAAAGTATCGCCTGTAAGTAAACTTTGATAAATAGTAATAAATTTTAGGAACAGTTTTTTGTTTTATTTGTTTCATGACAGCTACAGACAATGCTGTCAGTTTTAAAAAGCATTTGCCCAATTTGTCTCTGATCTGGATGACCAGCTGGAAGAGAAGGTTTGCACTCCTGAGCCTGAGGTTGAGCGACCTAAGCCTACCGACGTCCACCTAGAAGAACTCATCGCTGACCCTCCAGAGGGCCAAGGGAGCCTAGAGCTAGAGGTGTGTATAACGCACTGAATAGTACTCTGTACAATGTGAAGGATACTTCAAAGAAAAGTTCAAAATTTAGAAAATGATGCAGATATGACAATGTATTAGATCAATTAAATAAGTTTTCTCTCAGTTCATCGCGTTTGATGGCATGAAAAGGGCAACGATGCCGACGTCATCAAGCTACTCAAGCAGCACAAGTATCCAGGGCCGGCATAGAGGAGAGGCACATGCCTGGAACCTTCCAGAAGGAAGAGCCATTGCCAAGGGTCAGGCGCTATAAAACAAGCAGCGTCAACCATAATTTTTTTAAATAAGAAAAGAAAAAATATTGCAGTAATAATGCAAATAATGATTAATGAAAGAATAAAAAAAAATTCAGGAATTAGTACAGTTTTTGCGGACGCACTGTACAAGGCGATAAACAAGCAGTTCACAATTCCTACCAAAATAAGGTGGAAATGCCTCAATGACAGCCTGCTGGTCCAACCTTCGGCAACTTTCGGTTCAGCGAGCCTCTGGTGAAAACTCTTCCCACTGTCATGGAGAGGGGGGTCGACGCTACTTTTGAGGATCAGGAGTGTCTTCTGACCTCTATCTTTCACCCCAAGTTTTGCCTTAAGTGGATGGAAGCTCTCGAAGAAAGAATGGTCAAGAGGTAAAAAGTCAAGTACCTGGGGAAGGTGGAGGAATCTCGTATCGTACTGACCTGGAGACCACCAGCAGCAGCAGTATGAGCAGCGAGGACATGGAGGACTATTACAGCAGCATTTGTACTGAGGAGGAAAGCACAGGGGGTCATCATAGTTCAACCAAATCCACTGCTGCTCAAATTGTGAATGTGTGGGTATGGGCGAAAGAGACAGGATCTGACAGACCCAGTCTTCACGAGGGAGAGGGTCTCACTGACCTGTTCCTGAGGTACAACACGGTAATACAGACAAGGGCCACGGAAGATCGCTTGTTCTCCCTCGGCAAAGACATGAGGGCTAAGAGGAACCCCTGCCTGATGAACACTTCAGCATACTCATCTTTACAAAGTGGAAGATGGGCAAAACTTTGTAGCATTACATCGCTGCTCATGCTCCATTTTCAAGTTATGCGTATTATTTAATCGCGTACAAATTAAATCGTACTTTTTACTATAAATTTCCTGTATTTTTGTGATTAGGTTTTTGTAAATTTAAGTGAGATTCTTGTAAATTTTTAATTATAAAAATTCGCAGTATTTTGTAAAAAACATTCTTAGTACTTAAAGAACTGTCGCTATGGTTCTTTTTTAAAAATTTCAAATCTGGATCCTGACTGGACGTCAGTCTGATCGTAGCTTTTAGGAGATAACAACGTAAGTTTAAAGTGCCTTAAAGTGATGTGTTCTTACACTAAGTTTAGAATTAATTTTGTTTAAGACTTAGATATATTTATTAGTCTCACTATATTTTTCTAGAAATATTAGGGTAGGATTGTTTCGTATCATTTGTGTTAATTTTTGTATAATGTGCGTATGTAGAGACGAGCTATGGTACATCCCTGAAATAACTAAGTTTTAGGACTTGTATTTTGGGATTTAATAGAACAACTTGTGGTCTTAACTAGTACTGAGAGTATTTCTTATCTAATCTTCAAATCTACCTTACTTTCTGTTTAAAAATTCACCTGTTATGTTGAGATTTTCTATTGCTCATCCTTAATCATATGTTTCTTAATTTTGCTGTTACAAGCTCTCTCTGCATTACTCCAAATATTTACTTGAAATACTTTCCTTTTGCTGTTCAATTGACACAGTGAACTTCTTTAATAACCTGTTTTCTTTATTGTTCAAATTCTCTGCACACTTCCTGAATAGAAGTGGGATCTGCTGAATATGGTGTGGCTAAACCATAAATTGGATTACTAGATTTAACCACAGAATGAAAATTGTCTTAAATCACAAACTTGCCTTTACATTGCATTCTATACTTAGAAGTAAAGATTTTTATAAACATGTATTCAGCTTATAACTATATTGATTTCATTCCCTTGGAAAATAGATATATTTTTTTTATTTTTTATTCATTGTGTGTTGCTTACTTGGAAGTATAGAATTCTTATTTAACAATTCCCATCCAGGTATTATTGATATATCATTCCCTCTCAATACTATTGTAGTTTTTTTATTGCAAATATTTTCATCTCACGTCATATATATCAAAATCTTAAATATCAGGGATTAAACATAATATTATGGTTTGCCAGATGATATATCCGCTGAATAAAGATATCCATAATGTGTTATGTTATCACTAGTTGGTTTTCTTCAATTGTTTACCATGTCTTGAGATGTCCATTATAATTATTCTGTACAATGTTTAGGATGTATTTTATTCTTGCTCTAATTAGGATGTTCTAATTATTTCATATAGAAACCTTTGTTCATGTTAGGTTGCTATATTGTGCCTGTATCATAGCAATATTGCAGGATTATGGAAATTATCCTTGGGGTTAAAGATTTTGGCCTTGCATACTGGAGCGACCTTTTTCACGAGACTCCTTATTGTCTGTTCAACAATTGTGCTCATAATTTTTAGTTACTATATGAACCAAATAATCATTTCCATCTCTAGATTTAATTGATCCTAAATCAAACATTAAAATCGACTTTGTTCAGTAGATGAAACTGAGTTATTAAAACTCAAGTATCTTTTCTAGAATTCCATGTTCAGTGAAGCAACTTTTGCTCAGTTTCTAGTCTTAAAAATAGACCTTTTTAATGAGGATTAGATTAGTTGTTTATTTAAAAGGGACTTACTCTTTTATCTCTCTATAAGGTTATATTCCAGCTCTCTTGAATATTTTGAGATTGGACTGCCTTACTACTGCATTTCATTCTGATTAGCCTTGTCATTGCTTAAGTTTGCTACTGGTAATGCTTATGTTTGTTTATGTTTGTGAAGATGTGAAAATTAAGCTCAACCATCTCTTCCAGACACCTGGCGGTCCTGCTCTCATCGCTCTCATCTCATCACTCTCATCTCTTACCTCATCTATGCTTTAGCATCTCGTCGCTCTCATCTTCTCACTCTCATCTCTTCCTCATCGATGCTTTAGCATCTCTTTTCCCTCTCCTCTCGAGTTTCATCGTCGCTTTTTTTTAGATCTTAACACTTGATCATATTCTTGATCATATTCTTGATCATATTCTGATCATATTCCTGATCATATTCATGATCATATTCCTGATCATATTCCTGATCATATTCCTGATCATATTCTTAATCATATTCTTGATCATATTTTCGATTATATTCTCGATCATTACTCCTAGTTCTCAATCTCTTTTACTCGTGGACTACGGATGTCTTCTGTCCACCAGCTGCCCTACGGATCAATAAATAAACAAAAGCTGAGTATCCGTCTTGTCATTGAATTCCCCCAAATAGAGGTGCACCAGACGACTCCCTTAACCTTACCTTCTGATAAATTGTTATTACCACAACTCAAAATTTATTTGCTCCCACCAAAACATCACATTGGCCAAAACATAACAACTTGATCTAGACTGTGGTTGTATAAATTTATTCTACTTAAAGCGGTACTTTTCATTAGTTAAGAGACAGGATAAGCGTTGAATTTCAGTTTTTTCCAAGATCTTTCTACGACTCTTCTCATTTTTTGTAGATTTTTCTAAGTTTTCCAAGATACCAATAAAAATTTCGATTCATCTATGTACTTATTGAAAACATCAATATCAGTACCGCTACAATTGAAATTTTGGATTCATCGATTTCGATTTATCAGGCGACAAATCTATCGACAGTTATCGATTATCAGTTGCCGCTGATGTTATCGTTATCGATTAATCGGTTATCGTGATACATTTTTTCGTTATCACACCCACTACTGATAACTGACTCCTACAAGAACTGGCACTCCCCCACTGTAACTGGTGGTCCCTCTCAAGAACTGTCAGTTTCCCATATTAGCTGGCAGTCCCCTACGAAAACTGGCAGTCCCCACATTAACTAGCAGTCCCTCAGTAATTGGCAGTTTCGTATAGTAAATTTTCAGAACCTTATCAACTTCTTTTCAGAGTCTTGTCAGAGTCTTTTCATAGTCTTGTCAGATTCTTGGCAGAGTCTTGTCAGAGTCTTGTCAGTCTTATCAGAGTCATGTCGGAATTTTGTCCGAGTTTTATTAGAATTTTATCAAACTTGTGAGAGTTTTATTAGAGTTTTGTCACAGTTATGTCAATTACTGATCGTCACTGACACGATACCGTCATTTTTATCCAGCGTTTACACGAGAAAGAGTGTCTCCTCTCGCGTTATCATTTCCGTTTTTTCTATCTGGCGGGTAAGCCTTATGAACAGTTGTTTACTTTTAACAATGCGTGTAGATAACTTTGCGTTCTACTTACGTAAATTCAGAAATTCTTTGAAATCATTCATCCTATTTAGTAACAATTGCTTAGTCTCGATGTCCTTCTGTGCTTTTAACAGTTCACTCAACCCCGCATAAATTGTGGCCGTTTTCAGTAAGTCAACAAAATGCCTATATAATATGATTTTCACAATGCAGCAGTGTCATTTGCGGTGTCAATTTCTGCAGTGTTCGTATTATATTCATATTGCTTGAATTTGGTTTTCCTGCCTAGTTCATAGTTCAAAATGGTGGAGGCGGACCAGTGTAGCTTTCCTTTATTAAGTCTATTCTAAAGCAATAGTTATGGTTCCTCATAAGTTTTACGATTCATGATTTGATTTCCCTAATTTGTTTTACTGTTCGCCTGTACCGTATGTTATCGAAATCAGACATTTTTTATTTTACATTTTGTTTTACATTTTGTATTTTGCCACATCTTATGCACGGCCTTTGCCACATCTTCTCTAACCGTTATATTAGTGCCAAGTCTCTTCTCCTTCGTAATGTGCCAAGTTTCATTGACAGGTTGTCAGCCAAATCTTCTTCCAATTCTGTTGCATTTTCATTCAAAAGATTTAAATTGTGCTTGAAGATCTTATTCTGGTTTTGTTCATGTTACTCCCAAAAAAATCATCAATATAATGAAGGCGTATTTCATTAATAATTACTTCGTGATTCAGTCATATCATTGTCTAGTTTTCTATCATATGTCTTTCTACGTTCGAATACTTACGTCTGGTACACTAAAGCTCGGCCAGCCAGTTTTGCACATACAACGGCGCCAAAACGAAAGTCAACACAGCCAATATTTTCTAAAACTTGTAAATTATGCTCAATTTAAGGTAACTAATCAAAACAACCCATAACCCATTCGGTTTGGTGTTGATTCTTCTTTGATATTGTATGCTTATATTCGATTTACAATTGGACAATGCAAGTGTTCACGTCAATTTAAACAGAAAACACAAAAATCAAGACGGTAAAAAGAAACTCCGCAATTAATCATTTGAAAATAAACCAGCTAATATTTCCAGCTTTTAGACAATGGAGAATCTGTAATCGTGCCAGCTGTTGCTCTACGTTATAACTAAGTTATATTTAGTCCGAATGCCTCGAATCGAATGGTGTCTGGGTTGATTTGTAGCTTAGCTTTAGTGTAATTTAAAAGTTTTAAAAATATTGCCACTGCAGACTTTCGTTTTGGCCCCACTGTACATCGAATCTCACAGCTGCACAGTTGAAGCTGCCTACCAAACAAACAAACAAACAAACAAAAACGTATATTTCCAATAAATTTGGTACATAAGAAATGTAACAGCATTGGTTTTTAAAGATGCCTTATCATAAAATCCTTAAGTGGTAGGTATTCTATGCGTAGTATCATAGATGATAGACCAGCAGTACCTACGGGTATACGTAAACATTCACATCACGCAATGAACGTTAAATATACATGGGGAAACAAATGAAACTACGCTTTTTCAATGATGACTTAAGAGGTAATCATTGGTGACACAAATAAATTCTGACGTGGTAGGTATTATACGCACTTTAGGCGATAAGCGAAATATTTTCTTTAGGTACAGCTTCGACTTGACATCATTACATTTAACTGAATTAGATGTTTAACATCCGACAAAGACCGAAAAAGGAAAATTATGAGAGCGAAAACGTAAAACATAAAGTTCTGATTGTTATTAAATTGAAATTGTAATTTCTAATTAGTGGTTGACCGTATGGTATGGCTTGCTGATGATCGATTTAATTTAATCATTATTACAGTTATCTGTCAACATCGTGCTTAATATGAACGGGCGTTACATATCAGAAAAAGAGAGTAAAAAATAAAATATAACAGTGAATGTGTCAAATTTTCAATACTTAGATGCTGATATAGATAAGAAAAGCTGTAGTAGACTAAAGTTCTGAGGTTTCACCCTCGCTTATTGTAGCAAAACAATTAGGTACTGACATTGACGGATAAATTTTTTGATTATGCCTTCGATAAGTAAAAAATAATGTAAAAGATTACATATATATACATATATATATATATTTAAATATATATATATATATATATATATATATATATATATATATATATATATATATATATATATATATATATATATATATATATATATATATATATATATATATATGTACGTACATACATGCATATACACATACATATACACACACATGTACATGCACATATCATATCTACATACATACATACACACACACATATGCATATAGATATACATCTAAATGCCTTGGAAGAAGAATAATCTGAAGAATAAACACTAATTCATATAAAATTCTATTTAGCTTTTGGCAAAACACAATTTATTTTCTATCAAGAATTTTTTTGTGCTCTATGAAAATTGAACCTTTTTAACATGTTAACGTTTATCAGGTTAAAAAAGCACCAATTTATAAGCCTGAAATATAACAGAGAAAGGAAAAGAAAAAAACATCCCGGGTTTTGATTAAATTAAATTAGTCGATTTGACTCCAGAGCTGAGGAATTATAGCACAAGTTTGACATTTACGTATGTTTTGTTTGAATATTGTTAGCTCTATTTCAGTTTATACTTAAGTTGTGTAACACAAACACATGGTAGACACTTATATGGAACATGTTTCGTTACTAAATTAAATTTGTTTAATCACGCATAGGAGCTAAGATTTCTGTATTTGTTTGCTACTTTGATACGCAAAAATGATGTGTCACATTTTTTTTTAATTTTTAATTTATTGGTTTTTCTTCATATGCGTGGGCAGTTTATTCCAAAGCAATGCACCTGAAATTGAAAGAGCCCTTTGTCCAGCATCGGACGAGCGGAAACTGATGTTAACAGCGTGTCGTCGAACAAGTTTCACACCCTTGGTAGTGGGTGGATAGAATTTAACAACGTTGGCTGAACTTTGAGGGCAATATAGAGAGGAAAATACATATATGACCTTGAGAACGAGTAGTCTTTGTTCTATCGGGGTCCAGTTAAGCTTTTCCATGAGAGGTGTTGCATGATCGTTCTTTCTGATATTTCCTTTGCATACTACTTTAGCAGCAAAATTCATACATTTCTGTAGCTCTTTTTGAAGACCTTTAGGTATATCTCCCCAGACCAAGTCACAGTAGTCAAAGCAGGATAACACTAAAGATTGAATAGCTAATAATCTAGTTTTTTCGTCAAGCATGTTCTTCATACGGTGAAGGAACATCAATGTACCGTTAATTTTGCTGCATGTTTTCTCCACGTGGGACGTGAAACACATGTTTTGATCAAACCAGACGCCCAAATTTTTTGCTTTTCCTACTGGTTCAATAATGTCATTTCCTAACGTTAAAGTTAAATTCGGGAGCTTTTTTATTGTGTTCTTGGAACCAAAAATGATGCACTGTGTCTTGCTTGCGTTAAGCTTGAGACCATTTTGGTCGTATCATGATTTTACGTGTTTTAAAAGTATTTCAGCAATTGATTTTGTCTGAGATAGTTTGGCCGGCGCGCTTGTCATTGCAATTTGTACGTCATCTGCGTACATAGAAATTCTAGTGTTTGACGGCTGGGATGGAAAATCATTGATGAAAATCGAGAACAGAAGTGGACCAAGAATAGAACCTTGTGGAACGCCGAAATCGTTTTGTATGGGTGATGAAACTGTGTTTTCTAATCGGACTGCGTGAGAGCGGTTTGCTAGATAGCTTTGAATCCACTGTGTGGCGATGCCTAAGTTAGAGATTTTCTGCAGAAGCCGTGTATGTTCAACACTGTTGAAAGCTTTGGAGAGATCAAGCAAAAGCAAGAGAGTGACGTTCTTCGTGTCAATGTCACTGTAAATTTTCTCGGTGATGTTAAGCTGGATCTTGAGTGCTGGTATGTTTTCTGTAAGCATACTGGTTTGGATGAAGTAAGTTAGATTTGTCTAAATGTGTTGAGAGTTGGTTAGATATTACTTTTTCTAGTCTTTTGGATGAGACTGGTAGAAGGCTAATTGGCCTGTAATTTGATGCAGTATTGATGTCACCTGCTCTATTCGGCGGTTTGATTATGGAATGTTTCCACTGATCCCGGAATTTGTTTGTCGCAATAGAAGTATTGATTATCAAATGAAGTAATGGTGCTGTAAAATTGAAACTGTCTTTGATGTATTGAAGGCATATGTTGTCATGTCCAACTGCCTTTGTATTTTTTAACGAATATAAGATTCTGCGTATTTCCAGTGGACTAAGTGGATTTGGTTTCCATGTGTTAGTTGTATTTAGTAATTGAGCAGGATTAAGGCCAACATCAACAGGTTTATGTGTAGTAAATTTGTATACTTCGTCGAAGACTTTTGCTCCGAGTTCAGAGAAGAAAGTATTGAAATTAGTGGCTGTTTTCAATGGATTTGCGAATTTCTTCTCTTCTTTTATGTCTTTGTACTGTGCTATTTCTTTGATGATTTCCCAGGTTCGTTTTGGATTTTTCTTTGCTGTTTGTAGTTCCTTTGGAAATGATTTCATTTTGTTTCGTTAGTTTTTTTGCGGAGAGCCATTGCATGATGTTTATAACGGTCTCGTAGAGAGTTGTTCGATTTGTTACATTTAAATTCGTATAAGTAATTTTTTTCACTTTGCACAATTGTTTTATTTCATCCGTTATCCAGGTGGTATGCTGTAGTTTAACTCTCCTTGTCGTGTATGGTGCACGTTCATTTAAGGCTCCTAAGAAATTCTCATTGAAAATTGAGACTTGACTGTCAACTTCATCTGAGTTCCGTACTTTGAAATTCATTCCTCCTATCCCATAGTTTTTTCAGGAATAGTTCTGGTGTTTATAGAGTCTTCATACGGGAGGTGATTAAGCAGGATTTCGGTTTCTCTTTTGCTCCATTAATTAAACATTCTACCGCGTGATGGTCGGATATTGAAGGTGATATTTCAGTTCTGATTATTGCTTTAGGATTATTAGTAATTGCTAGATCTAATAGAGTTTTGGAAGTTTTTTTATGCAAGTTGGTTCTTGGACCATTTGTGATAGATTAATTCTGTTTAGCATTTTGCTTATCTAATTACTTTTATTAGTTAGGTCTACGTTGAAACCGCAGAAAGCATAGAAGAATTTTTTGGTTTCTGAAATTGTTGTAAGAGTTTTCTGAATAAACTCTAAAGATGATTGTAAAGAAGCAGATGGGTGTCTGTAGACGGTGCCAATAGTGAAAGATTTGTACTTTTTTACCTCCACGTTAAGCCATACCATTTCTATACCCTCACACATTTCCTTTTCCAAAATCTGTGATGTTGTGTAGACCTGCTTGATGTAAATGCAAGATTCGCTACCTCCATTGTTTTTTTTTTGCTATGGTTTCGGTAAAGTGACTAGGCTGGGATATTAAAATGTGAGCTTTAAATTCTGGGATCAAACCATGTCTCAGATACGCATAAAATGTCAATGTCTTCAGTTATTATCGTTATTTTGATGTCATCCAATTAGTTATTGAGGCTTCGCGCGTTGATATGTTTAATTTTGATACGATTCATTTTAGGGCATTTCAAGTTGTCCATTCGTTACGTCGTGCGGAACATTTTGCCATAAAGTGTGGGAGTTCGGTGAGGTACTGTTTGGAGTTCGTGGTGCCAGCCAAAGGTGTTGTGTTTATCTTTGCATTATTGTCTAGTCATCTAGACGCTGAAATTTTATTAATGGACGCATTTTTTTCCTTAATGTGAGCACTATAGTGGTAGTCTTTCAGATGGACTAGTAAAGGGGATTTGTTTATATTCCGTGGCATTGTAGGCTGAACGATTGTCTTCCAAATGCCACCGTCTCTTTCGCTGTAGATATGGATCGGTTTTTGTAGAGCATTGGAAGTAATTTGCGGGATGAGGTTCCCGGCTGCATGATCAAATATTTTATTATGGAGGGATTTGTGTACCAAAAGATCAAGTCTAACACTGTTCTCGTCGATAAAATTTCTGTAGTGGTTTTTATTTCTTGTGCTCTCAGTTTCGATTGTTTTCATTAGAAATTTATAGGCTTGCATTGTGTTCGGTGTTTCGTTAAGTTGAAGAGCTACTGCATGGAGGAAACAGTGTCGGTCAGCCAAAGTGTGAGCCAATGTAACATTCAATGATTTTGTTACATCATCCATGAAACTTCTCACATGGGCATTTATAGGATTGGATGATGATTCTGAGATGTGATTCAGAAATTTACCGTGAGGCGGTTGAATTTGGTTCGGAGTTTTCCTATCGTTATGGTTTTTATGGTTATTATTATGTTTGCATACATAATCATGGTACCGAGTCTATGTTTGTCGTTTGGCTGAATTTTTGAGGAGAAGGCGGCATTTTTATGGTTTTGTCTATCTTTGCATGTTTATTTGGATGTCTATGACTTATGGATGATAGGGGCATTGCGTAGTCCGTGCTCGTATCGTAGAAAGTAAGGAGAATTTATTATTTGTTCGCAAGTTATAGTTGTTAGCAATTGAGTCGTGGATAGTTGATTTATGTGTATAAAGTGCTGATTCGGTGGACTGCCGTCATTTGCTTTTGAGTGCATTTTCATTTTAAGAAGGTCCAACGCGTGTAAAGCATTTACGTGTTTATGATTAGTTACTGTTTTAGAACATGTGTTGTTTATTTAGGTTGTATTCATTATTATGAGTTTATTGGGCGACTGTTCAAGATTAGTGTTTTTGTCTGGGAATTTCTAGAAAGTGAGTAGTACGGTTTGTTGAGCCGCAGCGTTGATTTCATAGCAATTTGGACAAGAAATTTTTAAGTTTCCTTTCTAATGTGAGGTAAGGTTTGGTGGTTCTTGATTGTCTGAGCGTGAGTTACAGCACATGTTTGGAGTGGAATAAATGTGAAATCCAATTCTTCGCAGAGCGTGAGCGCTTTACTCAGTTGTTGATCACTGCCGAAATTGACTATAAAAGTACGGGCAGTGGAGTGTTTTGTCGCAATAATTTTTGATTTGAGTTAGGCCTGATTGTGAAAGGTGTAGGTCCCGTAAACAGATTATGTAATTTTTAAATTTTGGCATCTGATTTATAGTATGCAGAAGGTCATTAAATTGACCAGATGAGATGGTTTGGATTCGATGTATAGTGTCGATGTAATTTCTTTTAACTGTTGAGAGAATCTCCTACAAGTAAAGTGTCAAGAGGTCTCTGATAATTGGATTGGAAATAGTGAAGGAGTGTTCGGTATAAGGTCGTAAGAGCTGATGTGGACATTTAGTTTGAATAGCTGTTCAATTATAAACTGAATGTTGGATAGAGCAGTGAAGACCGATGTCGGTTTAGGTGGTACACGTTTTTCTAGGATTTTTTGCAGATGTGTTTCCGTATTCCGTATTTTCTTCCTGGGCTAGTATTCCAAGCTCGTATTACCCTCGCTAGTAGCTAGTGAAATTACGTACTATGTTCTAAATTACTTATTCCTCAGGTTCCTTGTTATGTTTTTTGTGATATTGATTATAATTTTCATTTATTTCAAGTCAGTTACTGTTACTTGCCTAGGCAGGTTTCAGTCTCACGTCTCTGTCTCGGTCTTTGCTCTGGTTTTCTATATCACGTTCTCAAGTTTTAATTCAAGTTTCGATGTGTGATCTGACTCTGGTGTTTGTGAATAGAGCTCCAACCTACGAAGGCAAGCTTATCTCTGATTCCGAAGCATATCTCACGGTTTCAGCAAGAAACTAAGGCTGCATTTCGAAGCGGTGACCTTAAGACATACAGTTACCGACAAAGTTCACATACATGTACCAAAAGGGGAAAACAACACAAAAAAGTTCCCTTCTCCTAAAGTGGTGGCCCCATTGGAGAAACATCCTCCTTCGAAACATTTGTATCAAAATCAAGAAAGAACTCCAGCGAAGAACAACAGCCCCAGTGAAGAACAGCCCCAGCGAAGAACAGCCCCATCGAAAAACATCAGCCCCAGTGAAAGAACAACTGCTTCTTTGAACAACAACTGTTCCAGCAAAAAACAACGGGCTCCAGTGAAGAACACTGAGATTTGACAAAAATTGTCACAGAGAGTTGTTTAGGGATAAGTGATGAGTTCTTAAAAATGAAGTTCATAAAGGCGTCCCGGAATCAATCCGTCCTCTTACTGCAGGTCACCCACCGGTACCTCTTAAAAACCTAGTTAATGTAACAGACAAGTTACAAACGTATATACAGCTCACTAGAGTATCACAACTGCACACCTCTCAGGTAAACCCCTGAGACCAATCACATTCTATACCCAGAGACCTTAACATATCGTAACTGTGATCCCGTACCTTCAGATCATGATGCTAGTGATAACTCCTATATTTCGCCCCTTCCACTCTTAACAGTGACCTCAAATCTGTTCTTTCTATTTGTGGTAGGGAAGAGCAGAACACTCGTGAAGACCATGGTGTCACAATCCTAGCAACACACGAGCCTCAAACAGCTCTCAGTCGCACTCAATTTGATCCTCTTCACCTATGTGTAGGTCATCACCATTCCGCTCCGTGGGAAACTACATAGAACAGCAGTCAGCGTCCATGGTGACCGTCAGGCTGCCATTTAAGCTTTTTGTTAGCATAAGTAACAAGACAGTACAATTCATTATCGACCATAGCACTGCCATGTCTATTTTACTTTAGACTGTTGATTTTTCACCCTTTTTACGACCATGTGCTCTTTCATTTTCAACCGCTTCTGGCACACCTCAGCGTTGCTATGGCCAGGTAGACATAGGAATAGGTTTGCAACAACTTAGCCGTTCTTTTATTTGGTCTTTTTTAGTGGTTGACGTAGTTCAATATATTTTGGGTATGGATTTTCTAAAAGCTCACCCACATATATTCGTCTGTAAACGAACACTCTCATTAACGGCTTGACGAATTGTCATATCCCACAAGAAACTTCATCCTCCTTTCAAGAAAATCATTCGATAAATATAATGATTTCTAATTACTCTTCAGTCCCAACCCTCAGACATCTCTTATCTCAGAGCAGACGTTGAATGTCATTATTTTTAATCATGCTCGGAGTGGCCGGCTAAGGAAGTAAGAGGTCGTCGAAGAACTCAGCAGGAGAAAGGGCAATTAAAGGCAGGATGAATTTTATAGTTTGTATTTAGTCATTTCAATATTCTTTGAGTAGATTGAATTTTCTGCCGCTCCCGTCCATGTCTTGACGTCGTGTAGTGGCGTACTAACATCTGGCTGGTAAAGTGCTGGAACGTACAAAATTGGGGCGCTTAGAGTTCTTGGTAGTACGTAGGTTGTTTGAGCCCATCCTGTCCGTAGACAGGATGGCTGGTTTCTTCTTCCTTCACTCTGCTGTTAGCTGCCAATTGAGTTCTTCAGGCAAGGAGAGTTCTTGGTAGAGATGTTGAATTTGAAAGAACTAGGTAGAGAGTGATCAACCGGTGGTGGTGGTGGCCGATACCAATAGGAAAAAGCTGAAGAAAACACTTTGGTACATATTGTACCAGAGAAAAAAGTGAAAATGATAAGGACAGTAGGAAGCGAAAAAAATACGCTTTGCGCCAAATTAGGCAACCATTGAGTTATTGAGGGGCAACCATTGAGTTATCAGGGCTTTGTTTTTACAAACACACTGTTTTTACAATGGTTTCCTATGTACACATTATTCATATATTTTACACTAATATATATAAGATGCACATATGAGTACATGTACATGTTTAGTTATATACTCTCATCCATATGCTACATTTTAGGGATTAGGGTTAGATTAGGTTAAGTGGGAATTAGGGTTGAGAGTTTATATGTCAAGGCCGGTGCAAGGCGAGACATTGGGAATTGAAGTAATAAGAACTGTGGCGGCTCTCATGTCTGAATAAAATGGATCGTGTAGTTGAAAAAATATGTTTTAGTGGTTATTATTGTTCCAATGGTGCTGAAGAATTGTTAGTATGAGATTATTTCTCTGCATAGTATATAAAATGAGCCTACTGGCACAATTCTCCTTTACACGTAAATTTCCCGTGTGAGATTGAAATAAAAAATGTAATATGCATAAAATAAGGTTTCTCATTATTCTGTTTGGGATTACTGAATGATGCCATTGCTTTACTTGAATTCCTATCATTTGTTTTGGGATAATTCAACGCCATTCGAATTTTGGCCGGAGGCTTTTTTTATATACTACTGTTCTATTTCTGCATCAATACACCCAAAGATCAATTCTTGGTTGAGTTCTCCCTCAAAATATTCAGAGAAAATAGAACAAAAAAAAGGAAAGTACCTTCCATCATACCTACACAAAAAGTGCCTTCCTGCCAGTGTTAAACAGTATTTAAATACATTGTCATTAAATACATTTATGTATTCAAAAATGTATTTTCGAATACATTGAAAAACGTGTATTATATACAATGTTTGTGTATTTAAATACACTTATATGGATACATTAAAATTATTTTTCGTCTAAGGAAGACGCTTGAAACCAATTTGAACGTCGTTGTAACGCAATGACTCTTTGGTTGCGTGAAGCCTTCAACAGCTTGACAAGCAGTTGAGGATGAGTTCTCATTAAAGGGTAGTAGGACTTGCTCTGAAACTTGAGTTGCACGTCATACGTGTTAGTTTTTGTTAAGATGGTCTCTAAAAGATTTATTTCATGTTCCTCGCCCTCTTGCAGTACAGCGGGCGTAAGAGAAATAAAATTTTATTGACATTTTAAACATATGTAATAGAAATATTTACCTGAATTTCGTGGTTAACTTTGTTACTGCGTTCACGCGAAATAGGTAATGGGAGGCGTTTGATATGACTCGTGTTTTTCAGTTATGCCTCCCTCACAACTTCCCTCCATGCTCAGTTCCAGTATGCTTGCACAGCTCAGGCAGTACACGTTTGAGTTATGTTGCTCCATTAACAGAATTTTTTCGCCTTTCTGCTAACTTTGATGCCATACTAGACACCACCATACCATTACTGTGGTCGTAAAAAGCTGAAAATGGAAGAGAAGACCCATGCCTTTATCCTAATTAAGCAGAGAGTGCCAGTAAAACATGTAGCTGCTGATCTGAATGTCAGCCGTGTGTCACTCTTTAAGCTAAAAAAAGCAGCAACCACTCTGCCTCCCGGCACCTCACCGCATAGCAAACCTGGCTCTGGCTCAAGAAAAAGACAACCTCTACGACTGGCAAGGTTTTGGTACCTGAGGTAAAGAAAGACCCTTTGATTACAGCTGCTGAATTGAAGAAGAAATATTCTGCCTTGCTTCAAAACATTGCTATTCGCACTATCCAGCACCGACTACAAAAATGCTTGGGTTTGCTCTGCCGCCGTTCCACCAAGAAACCGCTGCTGAAATGATATGAAGAAAAAACGGCTAGATTTTGCAAAGGAATATAAAGATTTTACACATGAGCAATGGAAAAAATAATGCGAAAGGAAGAGAGCACTTTTCGGCTTGTCAGGGGTGGTTCGAAAGTGGTGCATCGACCCAGTGGGGACCACCCCGATACCGTGAAGCACCCAGATAGCGTCATGGTTTAGGGATGCTTCAGTGGAGAGAAGGGCAGGTAACATCTTCTCATTTTCTACATTCTCTGCAGATGTAACTTTTTCATGCACAATTGCGCCCCTGCACACAAGTCACGATCTGTTAAAAACTTCCTAAATCAACAGAATATCAAAGTCTCCGACTGGCCAAGCAACACACCAGACTTCCGCATAGACAAAACTTGGAACCAGATGAAAAAGGAAATTGCCGAATCCCGACCCACATCACTCCCTGCCCTGAAGGAGGTACTCACTAAGCTATGGATATCAATGGACAGCTCCTACTTCTCTAATCTAGCAACATCTATGTCTAGAAAGATCCAGAAGCTGTTGAAGTCCAGTGGAAACATGACAAAATACTAAATGTAAAGAAATGTAGGTAAAAGAACCCAATAAAACAAACTTGAAATGTGTTTTTGTGATACAAGTTATCCAAAAATCCTTGATGTTAATATTTTTTCTCCCCACTGTACCGAAAATAGAGAAAGTACACCAGCGTAACCATTTTTTGACGGAAATATTTTAAAATAAAAAACAATCTTGCGTTAAACTCAAATGTGCGTGCATGCTTTGTGGCCAAACGACCTCAGCCACCATGAACAGTACAACGAATCTTTATACTCATATTAAGTTCAGCAATATCTTTTATTGTATTATTCTAAGTTATATAATTCTTTGATAAGTAAGCAAGTCTATATGTACACCTTATTATTTTATGAAATTAGGTTTTTATTTCTTATTAATTGACGACTTTTTTAATGGTTGCGGGAAAAATTCATGGTGAATGTTTTATTATAAATCCAAGGGTCCACACTGTATAACAAATAACAAATAAAAATCACAAAACTAATTGTTTTCATTTTATGAGTTATGATGTCTCTGGCACTTGTTTGAAAAATATTACCAAAAATTAAGTTCCCTTTGTTCTTTTTTCTATGTGACTAATATTTCACCCGTAATCTATTGTGTAGTAAAAATTCTAACTCCTTAAGCTGAATTAAATACGTTTCATCGTAAAATAATATTCGTGTTTTACGTGTAGAATTCTCAAAAATTTGGCGGCCAGGTAGAATGTTTAATGTTCAAAGGAAAAAGTTGTTCAGACACATTAAGATGACAATTTTGTTAGGAGCAATTTTACTGTAAAATGATTCTATGCTCTCTACCTACTCTAATATTGAGACATTCGAAAAACCTGAGTGGTTGTGCCTTCTTGAGTGTTGGTACACAACGGGCAGCTCATTTTTCTTCTGAACGCTGTCCTAATATTATTTAATCTTTGATTGCAGATTAATCTATTTCTCCTACTTAGCAGGCACCACACTCAATAACATTTAACATATAAATTATATATATAATATGTATGTATGAATATGTATATATATATATATATATATATATATATATATATATATATATATATATATATATATATATATATATATATATATATATATATATATATTCATACATGCTTTGATTTCTGATGATACCAGTATTAGTCGACCTATCTAGTGTATAGATGTAAAAGAATGAAATAAATACTGAATGTGGAACGAAACTAATAGAAGCTGAAGAACAAATCTTTGAGTACTATAATGTTAATTGATCCCAGGTCTAATTTTATTACTTTTCAACAGAAGCGCCATTCCGGAATGAGAAACACCATCCTACAGTACGAGAGCTTAGTGCGGGAAAGCAAGAAACGGAAAACACGCGAAGAGCCAAGTTTCGGAAACAAGCAGCTTAAGATTGACGTGGCAATGAAAATTGTGAAATGAAATATTGTTTATATTGAAAGATTTATAGAACATGGAATAGCAAAACCCTTGCTATCCTTTGCTAAATATTTGAACTTCTCTCCTTTTGTAGGTTGGAACAAAGGAAACATTGTAAACAAAAGAAAAAATTAACCTACCTTCATACGTGGGGCTACATGGACTAGTTTTCGAAGCCCCAAATAAACACAACAAAGAAGAAAAAGAAGAAGACGTGGCAATGGATGGAGGAGGACGACCGGTGACGGAACGTGGTTAGATGGTGTATCGTCCTGCTCTTTGGTGAGCATCAGCTGAAAACTATATCCAGTTTTCGGCATCCAAATATTTATCAATTTATTTTTTATTTTTGTCAAACGCATCCTTATTTACATTTTTATTGTATTATTATCATTTCATGCGCAAAAAAAGTAAGAGGAGGGAGACGAGCTCTGTCTCCTCATCAGGGGGAGATTCAGATGCTTGGGCATCCATGGATTCCTCTACTGAGTGTATCCCCTCTACTCCTTCTCAACCCCTACGTGCAAGTCAAGTCATGATATCGGATGGCCTTCCCACAAATCGGGGACGCTGGGGACTTACTGGATGACCAACAGTTTTCTCTGTCCCCCATACCAGCCATTGAAATTAATCCAAAAATATATGAATCTAGAAGTCTATAGTTTTGAGTGGTTTTCACCTGAACAAGGGGATTTCATTACTCCAGCTCAGCGTACTAGTGGGAAAATGCCACAGAGCAATAATCCAACTAATCCCACCATTATATTAGTGGAACCCAGCATGGAGGATGAAGCAAAAAATAGGAAATTCCTAGCCAATGATGTGGCGCTTAGTAAGGCACTGGCCAATTCTGCCTTTGGGAAAGAAGGAATGGCCAACATAAAAAAATCTAGGTAGAAATATTTTAGTTATCACAATGAAAAAACACTATATATGTAGATGTTTCACCATTCCTGAGTGTTCTAGAGATTGGAGTATGAAAGGTCAAGTGTCGCCTCCCAGCCAACCAAATCACTTCAGTGGGAGCAATAGGGCCTTTCGGGGAGGACACCAGTAGTGAGGAATTAACCGGAGCACTGATTCATGCTGGCTTCGGAAGAGTGACAGTTGAACGTACATACAAAGGTAAAGATAAAATAATGACTGCATTTTTCAATGTGGTATTCAATACTACCCCTCTACGTCAGTTTGTATGCAATGGATACCAGCAGTACCGAATAAGTACATAGGCTACATAGGTAAACCATGGCAGTGTTTCCGCTGTCATAGGTTTGGACACAGTGCTGTAAATTGTAGAGCTGCTCCCCGATGTGTTGTGTGCAGTGGTGCACACAACATCAGGGAATGTCCCTCTCCAAGTACACTCTCGTGTTGCAATTGCAGGGGTAAACACACTGCAAATATCCCAAGATCAGGCAAGCTAAAGAAGTAGAGAAAGTTAGACAAATTCAAAAGCTCTCTTATAGGGATGCTTCACGGCAGGTCTTGCATGCAGGAGGGACTTCCTTCGTGCAGCCTCTCTCTGATCAAACCTTGAACAATCCAACGGTGAGCCAATCTGGTGGTAAGGTTCAATACTCTTCTCAAGCACAACCCCTAAAACTTGTCTCTGTTAGCACTCAGACTAGAGATGAACTTACAACTCCAACATCTCCAAATGTTACTGTAACCCAATTAGTTGAGTTGTTGGCAAGAACACTCGCTGTTGTCACTCGTCAAGATGAGGATCTGAATCTAAAAGATCTAATAAGAGAAATTGCTAAAGATACTTTCAAGTCTCGAGAGCTGAACACTCCTTCCAACAATGAAAGACTGTTTACACCACAACCGCAACATAATGCTTGTTCTGACCCTTCTAACTTAATGACCACTCTTGACTTGCCAACAACTCAAGTGATACCTTCCCCCACCTTAGGAAGACCAAACCCAAGAAAAAACATTAGACTAATGCCCAAATTTCATTCTCAGCAACAAAAAATAAATCCCTACATGCCTCTGAAAAACATTTTCGCACAATGCACAGCACTAAACTCACTAATAAACCTTCAAAATGTTTGGAACCATGGAACTAAAGATCTTACAGTGGAATTGCAGAAGCCTTTCTAACAAGCTGAGCAATTGTAAAATAAAACTATACTCCCTTAAACCCCATATTGCATGCCTAAATAAAACTTGGCTTACTCCCAGATCTGAACCAAGATTCGTTAACTATACTGCCATATATAGACACACAGCAGCTGATCAGGTTGGTGAAGGGATTGCAATTCTAGTAAGATCAAACATACATTCACAGAACTATACCTCATTCCATTCAATCAAGGATTTCTAGAAGTCTTGGGCATAACACTATACAAGAAAAATAGTTCTTTTCTCTCAATCCTGCGCATCTATAACCCCAATAAAACAATCACCACCATGGAATTTCAACACTACTTTGACCAGCTATTGCCCTCCCACGTCATAGTGGGGGATTTTAATTCCCACAACCCACTGTGGGAACCAGCTAAGTCACCAAATACCACCGGAAGAAACTTGTAACAAATTCTACCGTGGTCAAGTGGTCTGTGGCCCGTGTTCTGTATCGGGTCTCTGCTTCATGTAGAAAGACCGCGGGTTCGAACCCGGCCATGGACACGATCTGTTTCTCGTACGCCGCGCCGTGCACTCAACCCGCTAAGCACTCAACTCCCCGCCTCTGAAGACGCCCATCAACCTCCCGGGATCGTCGCATGAAGCTCACCATAACCCTTACTCTTAGAATGTTAACCTTAAGAATTTGAAAAACCAATGTACTAATGTCTATGTACTGTGTACTTTATTGGAAATAAAGATTGTTTTTGTTTTTGTTTTATTTTGTCTACAAAATAATCCTTCTCTTGCTCTCCTTACTCCTCCTTCTCTACCCACTTACTTTAATGTCTATCAAAATTCTGTTGAGATTTATCCACACCATCGTGCTTTAAGGTTAAGAATACAATACTCAGTTGGCGAACGTGAATCACCATAATTGATTTTAACTTTAAAACGAATTATATTATTTAATTCACTTCGTAACAATTTATCTTTATTTTCAATTTATAAATTTAGAAGCAGGAGCGGATCCTTCCGGTAGCATGAACCTATTTTATTTTCGATTTTTAAAGAAAAGGCAATTTTGCCACGAGACACCAAAAGCCCCGATGCCGCTGCAACGAGCCGCGATCTCTCTTCAAACCGGCCAGCGGCACAAGTCGGCTCCGAGAGTGCAGTCTTCCGGCTTGGGCATTATCGGTAAAAGTCAAAAGTTGACCGAGCTCAAGAGGCGGTCAAAGACCCAGTAAGAAATGAGCTTCAGCACGAGGAAGGTAGGGCCGTGACTGACTCGGGGAGGGGACGAGGTAACTCCAGGAAAGAACGAGGCCAGTCTCCCATCCAGCTCGGAAACCCCCATCTACCCGATCGGCGTCTGCAGTACCGGTGGCATCGACGGAAGAGAAACTAAGACCGTGAGTTGGACGCATCCCTGATGTGATCCCACACGAGTGCCACCGTAGTTATTTTACAAAAGATAGCAAGAGAAAAGTTAGACCCCTAATCCCAGCTCATATCCAAACTACACGCCCAATCCCTATTGCACAACTATGACTCGTTTAGGAACCCCAATCACTTGACTATTTAGTGCCGTCACTGTCGAGGTGACTATTAGTCAAGAAGAGTAATGCAAAAACTTACAGGAAATCAGAGAGAGGCAAGTGCTCTTTACAGAAAAAGATAGTAAGGATAGTTTAAGGTTCAAATGCTCAGGAAAAATGTAGAGAAAGATTTTTAATGTGCGAGCTACTCACAGGCAAGTAAAACAAAAACAAAACAAAAATGTACATTTCCAATAAAGTTAGTACATAAGAAATGTAACAGCATTGGTTTTTAAAGATGGTTTATCATAAAATCCTTAAGTGGTAGGTATCCTATGCTTAGTAGATGATATAACAGCGGTACCTACCGACATACGTAAACATTCACATCACGCAATGAACGTTAAATATACATGGTAAAACATATGAAACTTCACTTTTTCAATGATGACTTCAGAGGTAGTCATTGGTGATACATGTAAATTCTGACGTGGTAGGTATTATACGCATTGTAGATGATAAGCGAAATATTTTCTTTAAGTACAGCTTAGAACTGATATCATTACATTTAACTGAATTGGATGTTTAACATCCGAAAAAGACCGAAAAAGGAAAATTATGAGAGCAAAAACTTAAAACATAAAGTTGTGATTGAACATAAAGTTGTGAATGATGTGTCACGTTTTTTTTAAATTTTAATTGATTAGTTTTCACTCATAGGCGTGAGCAGTTTATTCCAAAGGAATGCACCTGAAATTGAAAGAGCCCTTTGTCCAGCATCTGACAAGCGGAAACTGATGTTAACATCGCGTCGTCGGTTAGGTTTCACACCCATGTTAGCGGATGGATGGAATTTTGCAACGTTGGCAGATTTGAGGGTGATATAAACAGGAGAATACATATTTGACCTTGCGAATGAGTAGTCTTTGTTCTATTGGGGCCCAGTTAAGCATTTTTATGAGAGGTGTTGCATGATCGTTTTTTCTGAAGTTTTCTTTGAATACTATCATACTTTAGCAGCGAAATTCATACATTTCTGGTGCTCTTTTTGAAGACCTTTAGGTATATCTCCCCAAACCAAGTCACAGTAGCGAAGCGTGATAACACTGAAGATCGGATGGCTAATAATCTAATTTTTTCGTCTAGCATGTTCTTCACGCGGAGAAAGAACATCAATGTACCAGTAATTTTGTTGGATGTTTTCTCTATGTGGGATGTGAAAAACGTGTTTTCATCAAACCAGATGCCTAAATTTTTACTTTTCCTAATAATTCAATAATATAATTTCCTAACGTTAAAGTTAAATTCGGGAGATTTTTTATTGTGTTCTTGGAATCAAAAATGATGCACTGTGTCTTGCTTGCGTTAAGTTTGAGACCATTTTAGTTGTACCATGATTTTACGTGTTGTAAAAGTATTTCAGCACTTGTTTTTGTGTGAGGTAGTTTGGCCGGCGTGCTTGTCATTGCAATTTGTACATCATCTGCGTACATAGAAATTCTCGTGTGTGAGGGAATGGATGGAAAATCATTGATGAAAATGGAGAACAAAAGTGGGCCGAGAATAAAATCTTGTGGAACGCCGAAATCGTTTTGCATCGGTGATGAAATTGTGTTATCTAGTCGAACTACGTGAGAGCAGTTTGCAAGATAGCTCTGAAACCACTGTGTGTCGATTCCTAAGATAGAGATTTTCTCCACAAGCCATGTGTGTTCAACACTGTCGAAAGCTTTGGAGAGATCAAGCAAAAGCAATAGAGTGACGTTCCTTTTGCCAATGTCACTGTATATTTTCTCGGTGATGTTAAGCAGCGCATCCTGAGTACTGGAATGTTTTCTGTAAGCGTACTGGTCTGGGTGAAGTAAGTTAGATTTGTCCAAAGGTGTTGAGAGTTGGTTCGATATTACTTTTTGTAGTATTTTGGATAAGACTGGTAAAAGGCTAATTGGCCTGTAATTTGATGCAGTATTAATGTCACCTGCTTTATGCAACGGTTTAATTATGGAATGTTTCCACTAATCCGGGAATTTGTTCGTCGCAATAGAAGTATTGATTATCAAATGAAGCAATGGTGCTGTAACATTGAAACTGTCTTTGATGTATTGGAGGCTTATATTGTCATGTCCAACTGCCTTTGTATTTTTCAACGAGTATAAGATTTTGCTTATTTCCTGTAGACTAACTGGATTTGGTTTCCATGCGTTAGTTGTATTTAGTAGTTGGGCAGGATTTAGGCCAACATCAACAGGTTTATGTGTAGTAAATTTGGATACGTCGTCGAAGACTTTTCCTCCAACTTCAGAGAAGAAAGTATTAAAAGTAGTGGCCGTTTCCAATGGATTTTCGAATTTCTTCTCTTCCTTCATGTCTTTGTACTATGCTGTTTCTTTGATGATTTCTCAGGTTCGGTTTGGGGTTTTCTTTGCTGTTTGTAGTTTCATTTGGAAGTGCTTTCGTTTTATTTCGTTCATTTTTTCAGGAAGGCCACTGCATGATGTTTATAGCGGTTTCGTGGAGAGTTGTTCGATTTGTTACATTTAAATTCGTAAACGTAATTTTTTTTCACGTTGCACAATTTTTTATTTCATCTGTTATCCAGGCGATAGGCTTTAGTTTAGCTCTCCTTGTGGTGTATGGTGCACATTTGTTTTAGGCTACTAAGAAATTCTCATTGAAAATTGAGACTTGACTGTCAACATCATCGGTTAATTCCATGATTTGAAATTCATTCCTCCTGTCCCATAGTATTTCCTGGAATAGTTCTAGTGTGTATAGAGTCTTCATATGGTAAGTAATGAAGCAGGATTTTGGTTTCTCTTTTGCTACGTTAATTAAACATTCTACCGCTTGATGGTCGGATACTGAAGGTGATATTTCAGTGCTCATTATTGCTTTAGAAATCTTAGTAATTGGTAGATCTAAGAGAGTTTTGGAAATTTTTATTATGCGAGTTTTTTTGACCATTTGTGATATATTACTTCTGTTTAGCATTTTGGTTAGCTTATTACTTTTATTATTTAGGTCTACGTTGAAATTCCCGACAGCATAGAGGAACATTTTAGTTTCTGAAATTGTTCTAAGCGTTTTCTGAATAAACTCTAAAGATAAATGTAAAGCTGCTGGTGAGTGTCTGTAGACGGTGCCAATAATGAAAGATTTGTGCTTTTTTACCTGCACGTTAAGCCATACCATTTCTATACCCTTACAGATTTCTTTTTCCAAAATCTGTGATGTTGTGTAAACCTGTTTGATGTAAATGCAAGATCCGCTACCTCTATTGTTTTTTTTGCCCTGGTATGCGTAAAGTGAGTAGGCTGGGACATTAAAATGTGAGTTTTGAATTCTTTGTTCAAACCATGTCTCAGATACGCATAAAATGTCAATGTCTTCAGTTAGTATCATTACATTTGTGTCATCCAATTTGTCACTGAGGCTTCGCACGTTGATATGTTTAAATTTGATGCGATTCATATTAGGGCATTTACTCGAGGTTGTGCATTCGTTACATGGTGCAGAACATTTTTCATTGAAATGTGAGGGTTCGGTGAGGTGCTGTTTTGTGTTTGTGGTGTCAGCCATAGGTGTTGTGTTTACCTTGGCATTATTGTCTGGTCATC
Organism: Trinorchestia longiramus; assembly: GCA_006783055.1. Taxonomy (NCBI): domain Eukaryota; kingdom Metazoa; phylum Arthropoda; class Malacostraca; order Amphipoda; family Talitridae; genus Trinorchestia; species Trinorchestia longiramus. The sequence goes on from VCRD01003816.1 coordinate 92,317, forward strand.
TGAACGATGAAGTTTTACTAATGGATGCATTTTTTTCATTAATAAGAGCACTATAGTGGTAGTCTTTCAGAGGGACTAATAATGGGGACTTGTTTATTTGCTGTGTTATTTTAGGCTGAACTATTGTCTTCCATATGCCGCCGTCCCTTTTTTGTAGATATGGATCGGTTTTTGTTGAGCATTGGAAATAATTTGCGGGATGAGGTCCCCGGCTGCATGATCGAATATTTTATCATGTAGGTATTTGTGTACCAGAAGATCACGTTTACCACTGTCCTCGTCGATGAAATTTGTGTACTGGTTTTTATTTGTTCGGCTTTCTGTTTCAATTGCTTTCATTAAAAATTCATAGGCCTTCATTGTGTTGTGTTTCATTATGTTGAAGGGCTACTGCATGGAGGAAACATTGTCCGTCAGCCAAAGTGTCAGACAATTTTAAAATCAATGATTTTGTTACATTATCCACGGAACTTCCCACATGGGCATATATGGGATTGAATGATGATTCTGTGATGTGATTCAGATATTTACTGTGAGGCGGTTTAATCTGGTTTGGAGTTTTCCAATCGCTATGGTTTTTATGATTATTATTATGTTTGCTTACATAATCATGGTACTGAGTCTTTACTATTGTCGTTCGGCTTAATTTTTGAGGAAAAGACGACTTTTTTATAATTTTGTCTATCTTTGCATGTTCATTTGGATGTCTATGACTTATGGATGATAGGGGCATTGCGCAGTATGTGCTCGTATCGTCAGAAAGTAAGGTAAATTTAATATTTGTTCGTACGTTATAGTTGTTAGCAATTATGTTTGTGGATGGTTGATTTATGTGTATAAAGTGCTGATTCGGTGGACTACCGTCATTTCCTTTTGAGTGAATTTTCGTTTTGGAAATGTCCAACGCGTGTAAGGTATTTACGTGCTTATGCTTAGTTACTTTTTTAGAACATGTGTTGTTTATTTGGGTTGTATCCATTATTACGAGTTTATTAGGCGACTGTTCAAGATTTGTGTTTTTGTCTGGGATTTTTCCAAAAAGTGAGTAGTCCGGTGTGTTGAGTCGCAGAGTTGATTTCATAGCAATTTGGACAAGAAATTTTTGAGTTTCCTTACGAATGTGAGGCCAAGTTTGGTGTTTTTTGATTGTCTGAGCGTGAGTTACAGCACTTGATCGGAGTGGAATAAATGTGAAATCCAATTCTTTGCAGAGCGTGAACGCTTTACTCAGTTGTTGATCACTCTAGAAATTGACAATATAAGTACGAGCAGTGGAGTGTTTTGTCGCAATTACTTTTTTGATTTGAGTTAGGCTTGATTGTGAAAGGTGCAGGTCCCGGAAACAGATTATGTAATTTTTAAATTTTGGCATCCGATTTATGGTACGCAGAAGGTCATGAAATTTACCAGATGAGATGGTTTGGATTCGGCATATGGTGTCGATGTCATTTCTTTCTACTGTTGAGAGAATTTTGTATCCCACAAGTAAAGTGTTAAGAGGTCTATGATAATTTGGATTGGAAGAAATAGTGGAGGGAATTATAGGTATGAGGTCATAAAAGCTGATATGGACATTAAGTTTGAATAGCTGTTCAATTATAAACTGAATGTTCAATAGAACAGTGGAGACTCTGATGTCGGTTTAAGTGGTACACGTTTTTCTAGCATTTTTGCAGCTGTGTTTCTGTAAGGGTCAGGTCGCTTTTTAATTTGTGGATAACGTGTGAGCTCTTTATTTGCAAAGGATGCAGAGAGCCATCAAAACTAACGCTCTTACTAACATTGCCTTGCCCTGAGATTTGAGTGGGGACTCGAGTGGGAGTCACCTGCATCAGATCATATGAACTTATGAAAGAATTTAGTTCAAATAACTGCTTAATTATTAAGTGGATATTGGACAGAGCAGTAGCAATTGAGGTTGGATGAGGGGGAAGTGTTTTTGTAAGATTTTTGCTGGTATAACTGCTGTTAGATCCAGATTGCTATTTACTTAATGGATAACATGCGAAATTTATATTTGCAAAGGGTGCAGCAATTCATTAAAAGTAATTTTTTATGTGCATTGGAGTGCACTGCCAGTTGAGGAATACAATTTATAGTCGTATCAGAATTGTTAATATCATACAGAGTGTTATTTGCATGACAGTGGCTTTGCTTAAACGAATTCTTAACATTAGGCTTATAATATAGAATAGAATAGAATAGAATGAGGCTATAGGAACGAACCTTCTGGCCCATTCTTGGGTCGGATAATTACTTCGATAATTATTCGGTGGTTTACCCAAGTCCCATGCCGTATTTCTAGCCGCGTCAACCATGTCGGCAGCGGGATTCGAACCCGGGTCTTTC